>MU132348.1:4671-57785 GCA_015039395.1 Ceratobasidium sp. AG-I | reverse complement strand
GCCCACCATTTTCACCCTCTGTGTTGCCACCCGTGCCACTCGTGCAAGTCGGAGTCTTTCTGTGTTTCTACAAAGTGCGCGGCCGAGCCCGCTTAGATCTGAAGCTTTTTTTACTACCCCTACACGATCAGTCTCTCACTTTGCTTTGCCCGGTAGCAGTTCGCTACCTCAGGCATCCTATCGCTCTATTCTTGGATTAGGGACATATCCAGCACCCATCCCCTTCAAACCTAATTCTATTTGTCTTGGTCCCACTTAGCTTGACCCAATTGCTACCTTAACGGCATGTCATGGTCGAGACCTGCAGTGGCATTCTTGCGGCGCGCTTTGTTTTCTTCTGCTCCAACTAAGCCCCCAGCTATTTTACCTCTCGACATCCCCCTCGATGAGGAGAGGATGGGAGACTACAATCCCAAGAACTTCTATCCTGTCAAGATCGGAGACGTGTTCAACTCCAACTACAAAATTGCCGCGAAGCTTGGCTTCGGTGGAAGCTCTACGGTGTGGCTGGCTCGTGACCTGCGCCGGTGAGTGTATGCGTTTTAGCCAATCATTATTTCTGATAATTTGATAGATGGAATTGGGAGAAAGACCGCTATGTCACGTTAAAAGTTTGCACGAACGACTACGGCGACAAAATCTTGGCCGAGAACGAGCTGACGATTTCTAGGCATATCGCAACTGTCGACCCATCCAATAAGGCGCTTTATTTCATCCGAACCGTGCGCGATTCATTTAACCTCGACGGCCCCAACGGAGTGCACGTTTGTTTGGTGTACGACCCCCTACGAGAGCCCATTTGGTTGTTTCAAAAACGCTTCCCGAACGGCCGGTATACATCTGATACCCTCAAGCATATAATGAGATTTATGCTATGCGCGCTGGAGTACTTGCACGATTCTTGCCATGTGATACACACAGGTGCGTCCACCTTATCATTTCGTGAACACTTCCTCAATTTTAGAAAGGCATCAAACCTTGGAACATCCTTGTTGGAGTTGAGGACATCTCGATACTCGACGCAGCCGCGTTAAGTGAAGAAACAGACCCGTCCCCTCGTAAAATCTACGAGGATCGAACCGGGTATCGCTCACGCGCGGATTTGGGCCTCCCTAAAACTCCACCGGGCGCGCCCAAGCTTGCCGACTTTGATGCCGCAATTCGAGGCGACGCCCGTATACTTCACAACCACCCAATTCAGCCAAATATTTACAGAGCTCCCGAAGTTACTCTGCTCGCCAGCTGGACTTACAGTGCTGATATTTGGAATTTGGGGTTGTTGGTACGTCTAAAAGTACTTCCAGTAAATGTCGTGCTCATGATGTTTAGATGTGGGAATTGTTGGAGGCAAAACCTCTCTGCGACGGACCCGACATTCGATTCGACGAGTATACATGCAGGGCACATCTTGCGCAGTTGATTGGAGTTTTTGGACCTCCACCAATCGAGCTTTTGAAGCGTGGTACAGAAACAGCACATTACTTCAATCTCGACGGTAATGATATGCTTAGTATGGGAACCTATGTCTCTCATTGATCAAGGGTTTTGTTTGTGCAGGCACGTTCCAGAACCCAGAGCTCATCCCAGCCAATCGCACGCTCGAAGATTCTGTTCAGTCATTGATCGGCGAGGATAAAAGGCTGTTTTTAGCATTTGCAAAGAAGATGTTGTGCTGGATGCCGGAAGAAAGGCTGGCTGCCAAAGAGCTGTTGTCGGATCCGTGGCTGAGCTACTCCGAAAGTTGAGCCTGGTTTCAATATATAAAAGTAGTGCCTTCAGTGCAACTACCGCAACATGAGACGTCTGCAGTCGCTTTATGGATTTGAATTCGATGTATGCGCTTGGACATGAACCAAGTAAAGTTTCATATGCTTGCATGTGATTGCAGTGTTTGAACCTACGAAGTGGTGATAATACTCTAAGAATCGATTTACGCCGAATTCATATGTTACAGTATAGCTTGTTTTATAAAATGTGCCGGATGAATCAAGAGTGTTTTGCCTCAAATACATGGTCCCAAATGATTACTTTCGAGACTTCGCCCTCAATAAAGCCATGTAGAGTGTTTCTTTTTCCAGTTGATGTATTTAGGGATTGAAGAGACGCCTCAAAATCTGCCGTCAACAGCCTCGAATCCCCTTATATATCACTCGGGATTGTCCGTATTGCTTCAGGACCTATGAACTGCGGAAATAGAACTGTGATTGTCTACGGATATAGTATCTAGCGACAGCGAAGGATGGAGTCAGAACTGATGTCGATGTCCAGTGATCTGAGTCTTGGAGTGAACCGTTGTCGACGAGATCTGGACCGGGTGATAAAGTTTGTACGATCGGCGGCGTCACCTGAACAAGTTTGTGACCGGAGTAAAAAAAGGTTGCTGTTTGATTTGATCAAATGGGGAAAAGGAACTTTAGAGTCTTTAAAGTTTTCTGGATCCTCTCGCTGTCTTAAGGGATAAAGCTTTATGACAGTTATATAAATGTGTTTTTTATAGTGTGACACATCACAAGGCAATAAACCCACCGCTCGAATAGCGTATAGAGTATGAAAATCTACGCTCAAGCAGTGTCCATTGCCTCCCCAGGTGCAGCCTCATCAAACATCAAACTCCCCTGCTGCTCTTTTAACCATTGAACACTACGCTTCTCGTCTAGGAAGTAGGTGTAGCACTTGCGCAGGTCGGGTACCGAGATGGTTGTGCTTGACCGTCGGCGTGCGATGAGTGCGGCAGTGGCAATGAGTTGGAGGGCGTAGCGGAGGGTGGTTTGTTGAGCCATGGAAGTGAGAACAGAGAGTGCGTCCGGTTCGAGAGAGACGTCCTCTTCTTGGCAGCTGGGAGCGTGTGTTGGTACTTAGTGAGCGGGAAAAAAGGAGGGCAACGTACCGGATTTGAATGATTTGGGCAATCTCATCGGGCTCATATGGGCGCGTGCTGACAATAAGAATACGATCGAGAAGGTCGGCAGGGAGACCGTGCGGGGCCTTGAATTTAGTGCCTCGGACAGGAGCGACACCGCGGTTGGAAGCCATTACGACGAGTGGGGCGAGATCTGATTCAAGGGCACGGTTGAGGAAGGAGAAACATTCAATGTCAAGCATGTGGACCTCGTCGATGAAAAGGACCTGAGACATTTGTGAGGCATAGACGAGAAGGAAAAGCGCGGGAGCTTACACCTGGGACAATGTCGGCTTTGCCTTCTTCTCGCCATTCGCCGACCTTTGTGTTGATTTGATCGCGAAGTTCAGGTTTAATCTCACCAGTGTCGCCTGGACTCGCGTGAGTACAGGTTTGCGAGGAATAGAGAGTTCGCTTACCGGCAAACAACGCCATGAAGCCCTGTGTTCGGCTGTTGATCACGTCGATCTCGTGTAAGCTCACGGTATGCACGACCTCGCGACGCTTCTGGATTTCGCCCTCAGGACATTGCACGAAGCGGGTATCAGCACCCATAGCATCATAGTCCCTGCTCCTCGAGAAGCTGCGACCGAGCTTGGTAATCCTCCCAGCAGCTTTGTCGATGGTAATAACATCCCCAGCAAGAACCTTGTCTTTGGCGAGCGCGTCAATCATTTTGTGGCCGAGGTCATAGACGGTTTCCATGTCGGTGGTTTTGATGGTGAGGCGACCAGTTTTTGTCGCGCCAGTGAGGGAGCGGTCTATCTGGAGTTCGACAACCTCGCCTTCAATGATCTCTGTTTCTTCCTTGATGCGGACACCAATAGACCGGCGGAGTGCCTGAGTGAGAGCCTCGGTTTTGGAGAGAGATAGAGAGAAGACTTCGGAAGCGGCGATGGTGGTAAACGGGACGTCGGGGCCAAGGCTCTGTGCCATGCCTGGGGCGGGTAAGTGAAATAGTTTCGGGTAGAAAAATATTGGTGCTCACCCATTGCAATGGCGGTTTTGCCCGAGCTGGGTGGGCCCGCAAAAAGAATGGCGCGCCCCGCTATCCGGCCTTCTTGGATCATTTTAAGAACAAGTCCTGCAGCCCGTCGTGCCTTGGGCTGGCCAACCATCCCCTGCGAGTTTGGGCGTGGCTCGAGTCGGTCGTCCAGTCCGAGCCCACGGATGTGTGAGTGCGCGCCAATGCGCTCGATTTTTGTGACATCGCGTAGCTCGGCTGTGCCCGCTGTAATGTTGTCCTAGAAGCCTGTAAGTTACGACTCATGGAGTGAATCGAAATACCTACCATGGTGGAGGGAGGAACGATAATTAAATGTGTCACGTGATCGTGCTCAATTCTGCTCGACGATCACGCATGTTTCCCAGGTTGCGGTCGCTGCCTGTGACAGCGCTAGGCAGGGCACTGTCTACATCAGCAGTGGCATTTGCGAAACCAAACCTGCCCAAGACGCCTCCTTCGACACTGTCCGCGGCGCTCCAGGGCTCGTCGACCCAGTTCAAAACATACAAGCCAATCACTCCCTCGCTTCGCCATCTCCGCCTCCCAATCTCCCCACATTTGTTCCAAGGACGGCCTCTTCGATCTCTTACTGTTGCCAAGCGCGAGAAGGCTGGACGAGGACGAGGGGGCAGAGTCGTCGTGCGTTCGCGTGGAGGCGGCCACAAGCAGCGTCTGCGCATCGTCGACTTTATGCGTACCACCGCTGGTCCCCACGACGTTGTGCGCATAGAGTATGATCCCGGACGGAGCGCCCACATTGCACTTATTAAATCCCGCGACCCATCTGCCGAAAATCCTTGGAGCTACATCCTAGCGTGTGATGGTCTGCGCGCTGGCGACATTGTCGAAAGCTTCCGTAGCGGTATTCCTGACGGTCTCATCGAAGGCTTTACCGACTCGCCCGCACCGACCAAGAAGTCCCTCCGTCTGCTTGTCAACCCATCCTCCCCTCAATCTGCCCTTGCCGCTGCTCCCGATGCCAACGATATCGCTGCTGCCAACGCCTCGACCAACCTCTCGCTCGGTGTGCTCCGTGGGCGTACTCTGCGACCCGGGAACGTTCTCCCCTTGAGGCTCATTCCGGCCGGTACACTTGTCCATGCTGTAGCTCTATCTCCCAACGGACGAGCTGCTCTCGTTCGCTCCGCCGGCACATTTGCCCAAATTGTTGCTCACGACGACAAGGGCCTCTGGACCCAAGTTCGGCTTCAGAGCGGCGAGGTTCGCAACATTATGCAACGATGTGTCGCTACTATCGGTAAAGTGAGCAACGCCGACTGGAAGGGTCGGAATCTGGGCAAGGCTGGACGGAGCAGGTGGTTAGGCCGTCGGCCTCATGTCCGAGGTGTTGCCATGAATGCGTGAGTGGACTCTCACCTTCCTCTCGCTCTACTAAGGTCTACTTCAGATGTGATCACCCCCACGGTGGTGGACGTGGAAAGTCCAAGGGAGGCAAGCATCCTCGCTCCGTCTGGGGCTGGCTCACGAAAGGTCGCCGTACTCGCAAGTCTGCCGATCGTGATGGGAACAAGTTTGTTGTTAAAGAGCGTCCGAGAGGTCTGGAACGTAAAAATTAAATGTGACACCCTGCATCCTGTTTCCGGTGTATGATTATTCCCAAATCCATCTTTCGTGCAAACACAAATCGGCTTGGCCAGAGCGACCTTGGCGTCTAATATTAGGCCATTGCATTCGTTATACCGAATCTGATGGGCGAGCTAATACGAACAGCATGAAGATTCACCGACCTAGAACCATTCAGTCAGGGTAGACCGCGACTACCTCGACCATTGTAGCAGGAATGTGGGACGGAGAAAGAACGTCATTTATATGAGAATAGCTCCCCTCAACCGAAACGCTGTTTGGCCATATTCTGGAACATAGCCATCGTCTGGGCATCCCGTGCCTTCATAGCATCCACCCGCTCGTTCGAAGGACCCCCTCCTCCACCCGCTTGCTTCTTCTCCGCCCACCTTGCCCTTGCCGCATCTCTCTTGGCAATGCTGGAAATTCAGGGATCAATTAATGGGCAGGCTCGATAGGTCAGTTGAATGTACTCACGCAGCCTTGAAGCTATCGCTACTCCCAGCACCCAACAACAAATCCTCACTGACCTCCAGTCCTCCGTCCTCTTTCCTGTCCCTCATGGCACGGTCTTCGTCACGTCGCGCACGCTTCTTGTCCATTGCACCCTCTCGCCCAACCTGCTTGGGACCAATTCCACCATCCTCGTCCTCCAGTCTTTCTCTTGCCCGCTTGTGTGAGGCCTTTCGGTCTTTCCTTGCGTCATCGACCTCAGATTCACGATGCAAGGTAAGGTCGGAGGCGCTGGGGAGAGTGGGGCCGACCGTCCGGTCTGCGGGAGGCAGGGAAGGGCCAATTGTACGACGTGGCGCCACGTCCGATAGCCCATCCCGTCCGTATGTTGCTTGACCGACTGGGACCAAGCGAGAGGTGAGAAAGCTGATGGACGCAAGAAAAGGCGACTTACCCGCCTCGCGGGCCGCCTTGAGCTCATCCTTGTTCACTTTGGAGCGATTATTCGTGAACGACCATTTGTACGCGGTTTGTGAAGACGCGGGTTGTGTGCTTTCAGCGGCCGCGTCGACCTTGTATAGTTCTCTAGGTAGCTGACCACGATTCCATGCCTGCCAAGCACAGCACAATGAGCAAGCCCCACCCGCACCAGCCAAACACGCGTACCTTCACAAACTTGCGGAAATAGCTACACCAGCACAAGTCGATTTATCGAGTCACTTGCATACGTCAACCAAAGATTATCACGTTACGAGCTAGTGACTCACTGCCGGGCGCGCTCGCCAGTAAGCTCGTCAAAATATTTGCCCTTCTGGTCACGCAACCATATGCGAAACTCGGTGCTCCTCTGAAAGTATTCTGACTCGGATATTTTGGAGACGCCCAGCGAGCTGAGTGAGAGTTCAGGAGTCGGGGAGCGGGAGTGAGTCATGATGCTGAAACTCGTGGCGGGGAAAAGGCAGACAACAACGTCACACTGCAAAGTAGGGGGTCGCGGGCAGGACCTGCAGACAGGCACAAACATTGCCCGTAAGCGCCGGGCGGTCAGGATCATTCGGCCATGCTTGCTGATCTCTACCCTCACTATGTGAATGACCGCAAACACACACGGGCAGTAGCGACCTGCCCGCACCTCTTGTGCAGGTGCATCACAGTACAAATCGGCGCACATCGGCTGGTATTGGTAAGCCTGAGGTGCCACATAATGTGAGCGCCGATGGACCTTTCGTCAACCCACGCCCTGTTATAATCTCGTACATCGTCTGTCTCCTACAAAATTGTACTAGCGCTTGTGAAATCTACTATGTTTAAGCTCTTTTCACCTCTGATTACTTAAACTGCTTGGTATTTACCGAAAGATGGGCCGAGCATTATATGGTGGCACGGTAAGTAAACCTAGTTGTTCATTTATTGTGTTCGAATGACTGCAAATCTGGATAAGCACTCTGTTTGGTTGACCATTGGGCTTGAGAGGGTACGTTTGAACACGTGTATGCGATATACAACGGCTTAATATTTCATGACGCAGGAGTAACAAACAAACGCTACAAAACCAGTAACTATCATGTAGAAAATCAATCGTTAATTTGCGTAATGCATGGGTCGCTAAACATGACAGAATATCCCGACTCCGACGCATCACTTCACAGCACTTCACCCGATTTTAGTTAGAGGGTGGTCGAGTCGTCAAGGCTTAGATTGGGCTTTGATCAGATGTAGATTAGAAAAAGATAATCAATAGATTAGATATCGACGCATCCTCACTCAAATCTGAGCCGAGGCAGAGCCGGAAAGGCTTAGATTAGTATGAGATTAGGCTTGGAATAGTAAATGGATCACTAGGGTCTATTTCAAATATTTCTCGATCTGCAACATGTCTAAGTCCCACAGGACTTAGGGCGAGACTCTTACTCAACCATGACCATGCCGCGACTCCCGTCGCTGCCACATCACCTCGCGACACATTCGCAGCAATGTTCGACGCGTAAACCATTGCCCTGGCTCGCGAGAGGGCAAGGAAGGTTAGTTCAATTAATTAAATATCACACAATCCAATATCTGTTCCCTTTGCAGTCCAAGAAAAGTGTTGTGCGCTACCTACCTGGTTAGATTATGATTAGTCGGCACAATGTGCTCTAAATCAGTGTAGTACTTAGGTATGGTCCGAGCTACTTCTGAACTTAACGTACGCTGATAAATCATTCAGTTCATCCATATGATTCCATTTCTTTTCCACAGACACTATACATTAATTAATACAGAGACAAAACTAGGTTGGGAGAATAAGGAACCGTGAATGAATGAAAAAACTTGGGTATCTGACGGTGAGCTACTCAGTCGCATAAAACCTTGCAACTAATCTTCTTGATGTTACCAATATCAAACAGCGCGTGTGACGAGCTTCCCTCAACCTCCTTCAAATCTTCCAGCCCTTCCTTTCCTTTCCCCGCTTTCAGCTTCTTAGACTTCCTCTTCTTCTTCTTCTCCTCTCCCCCTACATCTGGAAACCTGCAAAACCCTAGAAAGCTGTATATAGCACCATATAGCATATATAGCTGCTGTAGAAATAGTAGAAAGGTCCCTGATTTATAGCAACATCTAGCAGTATATAGCAGCCTTAGCAGCTACATGGCGCTATATAGCGCTATCTAGCGCTATCTAGCAGTGATATATAGCACATCTAGCAGTATCTAGCAGTATCTAGCAGTATCTAGCTGCTAGCCAAATTATGTCAACCCAGGAAAGGGAATTCTATTATTAGATGCATTTCCAATATTGATCAATCTCCTGAACTAGCCTGCAGATTTCCATCCCCTGTGCACCAACTGGACTATATGCTAGAAAATACCCCCAGGGGAGGCTAGGGGGTGGCACTTGGGACCAAGGGGGAGGGGTAAAGGGGCACTCTAGCTGCCTTAGGGGTCAAGGGGGACATGATTGGAAATTGGCTGGTCATGATCACTGCTCCCAATGAGGCACAATCACCTGCCATTCTGGGCAATTTGAAATTGGTGCCTGATGAGTCAGCATAAATTTAATCAATGATTTTTGTTATTTAATTCTAAACCTGTTTCCTTTTTAGGAAATTGCCTTATATGGTTAGACCATGTTTGCTAGATTTGCTAGATATGCTAGATGATGCTAGATATTGCTAGATAGCATGCTAGATATTGCTAGATAGCGCTATACACTGCTATATAGCACTATGTAGCTGCTATGGCTGCTATATACTGCTAGATGTTGCTATAAATCAGGGACCTTTCTACTATTTCTACAGCAGCTATATATGCTATATGGTGCTATATACAGCTTTCTAGGTTTTTACAGGTTTCCAGATGGCCACAAGTATCGTTCAAGATCTTTGTTTTCCTTGGCATCGACCCATTTAGGCTCAACCGCCCACTTTGGCACTTTTGAATTCGGTGCCTTCAGCTTTTGGGCAGCCATGTTGGTTTTGCAGTACTCGAACTGTAAGGATGTCGCGCGGGAGACCGGCACCCGGGAATTCCCGGTGCTGTGGGCGAAAATTCCCGCAAATTCCCGGGTGCAGGCAGGGAGCGGGAGCACGGGAATGGCCAAAATTCGTCGAATTCCCGGCGGGATTCCCCGGGAATCTCGCCACTAAGCGCTCAAATGCCCGCCAATTCCCGCGAGAATTCCCGCATATATGCATCACATACCTAGCTATTTAATGCAATTTATTTCACATTTTTCCGCCCACTCAATCCCTCCCGCGTAGCAAATCTTCATGTAGACAATTACTAGCACTTTTCTCAGGATTAGACAAACCACAAACCCCATCACAATTGGATGTTATGTATACCATTAAATAGAGGAGATTCACCACTCTCCAACCATATAATACATGACCTCATAAGAAATTACTAGGATGGAGAAAAGGGGGAATTACTGCTGGGGGATATTTACCCCTGAAAATGCGCCACACCTACTAAGGAATTTCACCGTGTATATGCGGCTCCCTTGTGCGCGATCATTGCATACATGCTATTAGATGCTTTATACAAAATATAAGCACAATCCGACCTCAGGAAGACACTAAACAGGGGGAATCAGTGCTTCAGGGGGGGAAAACCAGCATTAAATGCAGTCTGGGGCTTAAGTGAGGATGATTGAGAAGATTTCAATGAGTACATTCTACTCAGAATCCATTTCTGCATAGGTCTAGGGTAGTGCACATTTTATATGTATGATCATATTATCATGTCTATAGTGTAAGCTGGGATCTCTATAGTTCCCCCCTAGTGAATGGTTACATGGAATGTACATACTTGGAGTGCCTCAGCAGATGAAAGGATATTCCATTATGTAAATATAACATACCTTAATGTGTCTTAACCAGTGACCAGATTAGAATGTGTCTACTTGGTGAGAAACAAGACTGAAGGGGGGAATAGGGGTATTCTGAGGCTTGAGCAAGAGTTAAGGAGCTTCCCATGATTGGATTTGGCTGAAACCTGGTACATATATTGATACAACTGCCTGGATATATGCTATGAGCTCACGCCGGGTCCAGAATGTCTGTACCTGGCCTGCGCACGCGTTTTGTATATCCTGGGGCAGTATTTGCCTGTTTTCAATGGATTGAAAATTTATTAGCAACATTTAATATACATATTCGGAATCCCCTGATGTATGCGCATTTAATGAGCAATAAATCATGGCAATGTGACGGGATTTGAGGTATGGTGCCCGGCCTTCCCACACATTCTCGCCCTTCCCCGAGCATTTGCGGGTTTCCCGGGGAATCCGGCGTTCCCGGGTGCGGGCGGGAGCGCGGGCGGGAGCAGGGCCTCCAGGGGCTCAATTCCCGGGTGCGGGCAGCGGGATTCCCGGGATCCTCCTGCGCGACATCCTTACTTGTGTCTCAAGTCAATGCTGTAGTGCTTACTATCCTTTAGCCCCTGAAAGCTCCAGCTCTGGTGATGACAAGAAGGCAGGGAGCAAGGATTCTGTTCAGCTCGAGGCTCTCCCTCAGCCAGTTAGTGGTTCTTGCAAAGGAAAGGAGTGCATCCCGGGTAAGTGGTTTGTAACATTGAGAAGATCATGGCTCACCTTGCGACAACGCTTGTAGACTCTCCTGTCCCTCATCCTCTTGCTTTACCTATGGCTGCACACATTGTTCCTCCCCAGGCACCGCTGTTTAAATCAACCCCCAGGGCCACTGCTGGTCTTCAGATCGTTACCAGTGGTGTTACTAGTTCGTTGAGCCGACAGTTGCGTCTGAATGCTGAGCGAGAAGTGGATCGAATTGGTATGTTGCTTGAGGAAGAGAGGTCAGAAGGTGCTGCTCGTGACAAGTGTCTCGAGAGGCTGGTGCAGCATGCCAACAGACACGACACTCAACTCAAGCAGATGGATGGGCGGCTTCAAGGCATGGAGGACTGTATAACTCAAGAAATATGAGGCATGAAGGAGATGTTTGTGCAGGCAATGAAAGATAGTTGAGCAGCACAGGAAGCATGCACCGGTACACCAGGTAGCGTCCTTGAAAGCCCCATCTCTGCAACGTTCCCTCCCCTTCCAGGCTCGGCAACCAGCATTGTGCCGTCTATCCCCGGAACTCCAAGTGTTGCTGGCTCGGTTGGACTGCCAGTAGGTACCCCACTTGTGCTTGCTGGTGCCGTGTTCAAGCCCAAAGGCAATATGGCAGGATGGCAAGTTGAAAATCCGGTCAAGGTTAGCTCAGATTCTTGCCTTCGAGTGATGTTTACTTAGCTTTCAACAGAACTTTTTCTTGGAGTCGTTTTATGGCTTCATAGGTACCACCAAAAGCGACCCAGCTCCTCCTCCCTACACGTTCCCAGATGGCTGTGCAGACTATTTCCCAGTGGAATGCATGCAGTCGGGATTGTACGTTGGGCAGCCTCATTGGGACAAAGCGATGAAGGATCAGCTCGCGTGGTGGCCACTTCTCTATCAACCAATCTTGAGTACTATACCTGCAGATGATCCAACCTTTGCAGCAGCTGTGAGGAGGTTCCCGGAGCATGTTGTATACAAGAAAATTAAGACTGGGGCGTTCTGAATGATCTCAAAGAAGTGAAAGGCGCTGAAACATACACCCGGGGAGATTGAGACAATGAAGAAGTTAGCCCAAGGAAGGCAACAAAAGATAGATGTGAGTGCTTACCATAATCTAACGATTATACTGACAATGCATTGATATAGAAAGTCGACACGCGCATGGGGGTAAGATCTAACATAGAGTCACTTGCAGGACTGGTGTGAGACTTTCTCTTTCACAGAGACTACGTATCAGACAAAGACACTGACCAGGAACAGGAAGACCGATGTCTTAATGTGTTGCAACCAGCCTCGAGGGCAGCATGGGTAGGTCTATAATCAATTAGAGGGAACAACTACTAAAATTCAAGTTGGTCAATATATTCTTTGCATGCGTGATGGCCAAGTCTGGGATGAACGTACATGGTTTACCACAAAGCAACCAGGCCCGTCCTCGACTTGCGATTACAGCTCCAGGGGCCGTTCCCACCCTCCGTCGCTCAAATGGCCCCGAAATAATCGCAAAAATACCTATATGTGCATTTAATAGGGCGTGGCTGAAGAAGACATCAAACGAGCAAGAACTAAAGGTGGGGAGTAATATGGTTGATTGGCACATTGTTGACCGTCCAGACATTAGCAACTTTGTCGATACCTACCCGCCCATCACCAAATTGGATGACGGCGAAGATTTGGACAATGGTGAGGTGGAAGGAGAGCAGGTCAAAGGCTGGGAAGGCAAGAGTGAGATCTTGGGATTGGGGTTTCAGACAAATCAGATGATTAACAACATACCTCTGGAACCGTCTCTTGTGGATGTGCAGATAGTTCCCCCTCCACTCCTGTCTCCAATCCCGCCTCCATCTAATCATTCCACTTCCACCAACCAACAGGGATCCATCCCAAGCAAACCCATCCCACCTCACCCTGCCATTCCTCCTAATAACGACAACCTTCCAATTCCGCCACCCTGCGAAAGGTACCTACCACCCAACAATGTACTGCACAGCCTTCCTCCCTTTAGCTTAGCAGCGGATCTCCATGCGCCTGCATCGGAACCGGTATTTGACCATGGTGTTCCCTCAGGCTCAACCAATCAACCCATGGTCAATCAAGACAATTCAAGCTTACCAGCAATTGGCGGTAGTGTGGTAGCGCCCCCAAAGTCGAAGCCAGGACAAAAGGGGAAGCGGAAGGTGCCAGAAGTTGAACAGTTAGTGGGCGAGGATGAGGGCGAAGGCGAAGGCGAGGGAAGCACCACACAGCGTCTGGCCATGCGTCGATTGACTCACAAACAACCAGCCGTGAACATGTAAAAGAGTTCGCATTTTGTCTATATAAATACATGGCCTGGATAGTACCATGTATTAGCTCGCGCTGGTTGCATGATTTTGCCAATATTTGATAAGGATGTTGTGCGGGAGGATCCCGGGAATCCCGCTGCCCGCACCCGGGAATTAGGCCCCTGGAGGCCCTGCCCGCGCCCGCGCTCCCCCCCGCACCCGGGAATGCGGGAATCCCCGGGAATCCCGCAAAAGCTCGCGGAAGGGCGAGAATGTGCGGGAAGGCCGGGCACCATACCTCAAATCCCGCCACATTGCTATGTTTTATAGCTCATTAAATGCGCATAAATTAGGAGATTCCGAATATGTATTATATATGTCGCTAATAAATTCTTAACCCATTGAAAACAGGCAAATACTGCCCCAGGAAATACAAAAAGCGTACGCAGGCCAGGTACAGACCACCTAGGCCCGGCGTGAGTGCTCATAATATATTCAATCAGTTGCTAGAATAGATCTACCAAGTTTCAGCCAAATCTAATCATGGGAAGCCCCATAACCCTTGATCAAGCCTCAGATTACCCCTTTTCCCCCCTCCAGTCTTCTTGCTCACCAAGTAGACACACTGTGATCTATTCACTGGTTAGAACACTTTGAAGTATGTTCTATTTACATATTGGCACACCTTTTCTCTCTGCTGAGGCACTCCAAATATGTACATTCCATGTAACCATTTACTAGGGGGGAACCAGAGAGATACTAGCTTACACTATGGACATGATAATATGATCATAAATATAAAATTGGCAAGACACTAAACCTATGCAGAAATGAATTCTGAGTAGAATGTACTCATTGAAATCTCTTCAATCATCCTCCTCTAGGCCCCAGGCTGCATTTAATGCTAGGTTTCCCCCCCTGAAACACTGATTCCCCCTGTTTAGTGTCTTCCCATTGTCAGATTGGTCTGATATTTTGATCAATGCATCTAGTAACATGTATGCAATGATCGCGCACAAGGGAGCCGCATATACACGGTGAAATTCCTTAGTAGGTGTGGCGCATTTTCAGGGGTAAATATCCCCCAGCACTAATTTCCCCTTTTCTCCATCCTAGTAATTTCCTATGAGGTGATGTCTTATATGGTTGGAAAGTGGTGAATTTCCTCTATTTAATGATATAAAGAATATCCAATTGTGATGGGGTTTGTGGTTTGTCTAATCTTGAGAAAAGTGCTAGTAACAGTCTACATGAAGATTTGCTACGCGGGAAGGATCCAGTGGGCGGAAAATTGTGAAATAAATTGCATTAAATGAAGAGGTATCTGATGCACATATGCGGGAATTTTCGCGGGAATTGGCGGGCATTTGAGCGCTTAATGGCGGGATTCCCGGGGAATCGCGCCGGGAATTTGACCAAATTTGGCCATTCCCGCGCTCCCGCTCCCTGCCTGCACCCGGGAAGATGCGGGAATTTTCGCCCACAGCACCGGGAATTCCCGGGTGCCGGTCTCCCGGGCAACATCCTTAATATTTGATCACTTACTTCAATTCCATGCATCGTCATTGTCTACATCCTCCTGTTCCTCCTCAAAGTCTTCTTGAATGTTTTTGAGCGATAGAGTAACCCAGTAGTGTCCATAAGACATTCTGTGATCAATCAGTGCAAAAACACCCGAGAAGTGCGCAGCAGGTACAGAAATGGTAGGACCAAGCGTGTTGTACTTCCAGTTTGTTGCTCCAAGATGGCCTTGCCTGCAAATATAATAAATAAATCTAAATCGTTCATCCAAAGTAATAGACCTACCAGGCTGACCATGGAAAGTCAGGCTCAATGTCTGGGTGCTTGAAAGGTCAAACCAAGACACATATAGTTTGGAGTTGGGGGTTCTGTGGAATCTCAATCAAAAGAACTTGCTCGATTCGAACAGGTTGCTGATTGTTGATGAATCCATAACATGCACATCGTCCTCCAGAGTGCCAATAGGATCCATAGCGGAGGCCATCATATTCCACATAAGCGTGCTTGCGAACTGCACCTTCAGGAGGCACAAAAAAACCACCAGGAATCGCTAGACCAGATCCATAGAAGCAATGAGCTGGCCATAGTCGCCAACAAAACTCCAGCACCTGATCATAGATATGCAGTCGCTGAAGGTTAATAGAACGTGACTTCCCTGATAAGCATGTAGAATCTAAGCCAGACTGAATGTCAGTACGGAGTGAAATATAAGCAAAGACGCACCCTGTATTCCCTAAATTTGGCCATACACAGCTTCAGCCCGCACCAGAAACTCCATGAGATCTCCCCTCTGTCTCTTGCTCTCAATTCTGCCCTTCAAACCTCCTATGAGGTTTTGAATTGCAGAGTTGTTGGCGGGTGTGCGATCAGGAATAGCTTGTAAACGTTGTATCTCAAATAGTGAAAGTCAATATAACAAATACACAAGAAGACGAATACAACTCACAATACCCTGTACTTGGCTGTTAGTCCACCAGCCTTTCATCATTGTTCCCTCCAGAACTCCATTTCCATGCCCATTAGTATTAATCCTAGTAATATCGTGATTCACTCGTTCGAATGGCCATGCATGTGTGTTGTAGAGCAAGCCATTCTCAAGGATGAACTGCTCAAGATGAATCAGTTGATGAAAGTTTGGAGGGAGGTGGATGTTCATGCGGACAAACTCAACACATAAAGCCTCAGCTAATCCATGGAGAAATGTGGCCTGATTGGGGGAGAGGTTGTACACAAAAACTCTGACAAAAAGAACAGCCGCACGCATAATTTGTCGAAAATGACGACGAGGATTGCGTGAAGGAAGACAATCAGCGACCTTGTGTGCTTGCTCTGGATGGCCCAGGTTTGTGTGGTGCTGGAGGCAACGTCGCTGAAGGTGTTTGGCACGCCGAGCTTGATGCTTTGCACCAGTTGTGCTAGCATTCCCTTGTGGGATATGATCGGGTGGAATTGTGTTGCCTTTGCACCAAGCTTCAAACATGAGAATTGGAAGAATCTGTATCAAGACCTTCCACTGTTTGGCCTTCACACGTGCAGAGCTTTGGCCAATCTACAGGCACCATTTAAGTTGAATTTCCTACTTAGAGGCGATCACATACCTTTGGAGGAAGCCTCCCAAAGTTATGGGGGAACCAGAACCAGGCTAAGCAGGCGTTGTATATATCGACCGGGCTCTCGATTGCCCCAGGTCGTTTGTTAAGCATGCCTGGGGCGAAGATGACTTGCTTGACAATATAGCTGACTGCGCCAAGAAAGATTAGATGCATTGCATCTGGAGGCCATCGTCGTGCTGCGTCCCAACCTCCCAGTCGATCCAGTTGCGTAAAGCGCGTCCCTGTGAATTGGAAGAACGCTTCACGCTCCTCTGCAGTGTCTAAGCTCCTGTAAAAGAAACAATTGTCGAGTTCTTCCTCTGGAACTCGATGAACAAAGTCTAAAGGGAACAGTTTCAGTTCAAATACTGAAACCCAAGAACTACACTTACGAACGCGCAGAAATCCAGTAGGAGCAGAGAGCGCTGACAAATGTGTACGGCAATAGAGACAGAAATTCAGCTCGGAGCCAATGCCAGCTCCGCCTATCATCTTAATGCGAGCCATGAGGTCAGTAATCTGATTATGCAGATCACCGTGAACATTGAGCTGCTCAAAGATCTGGTTTTCGCAATTCCACATGGGCATTCTCACACCTAAGATGCAATTAGCTCAGTGTAAAAGCAGCCAAAAAGGATAACTAACCTTGCTGAAGTCACAGCATGTCGTCAACTAGAGGTTCCATAAGCTGATCTAGGGCGTAGTTGTTGGGCTCGTTTGGACTGGGCATCACAAGAGCTAAGCACATGTTCTTGCAAAGAAAACACAGATGGGGAGGGAGATTGTTGATGACAAGAAAGCATGCGCCAATTGAATAGTTTCCCTCCTTGTTTGATTGAAACCTGTCAATTTTTCAGTCATTTTATTCAATACAAATCGCTCAGTAAAGAACTTACCAATTGATGTTCATTGAAAGCGACAGTCCAAAAGTGTGACTTGCAAACTGCACTGGAGGGTCGAGAACGCTCTGATCCACAACAGTTCCAGCAACAGGATCCACTACGCGCTGTACACCAGCCAAACAAGAGCGGCATCCCCATCCGTCCATAATGTCACCTAGTGGCTCATTGCAGTTGTTATCTTGATTCCATTCATCAGCTCCAATTGGTGGTCTAAGCTCTTGATCATCTGGTGTTTGCCAGGCTTGTACAAGTCTTGCAATTCCATTGCACGCCAGCATACGTTGGATCCAGTTAATTGGCGAGATGTAAGGAAATGTTCTTGAGGAAGTCCACTTATTTCCTCCAGTGGCTAGAATGTTGTCTGTATAGAGGAGTCCTTCACATCCAGCCTTTGTACAACCAGGATTATCACTAGCATAGGGATGTCGCGCGGGTAGCGCGGGAATCCGGCACCAATTCAGTGCGGGGCGTTTACTGAATTGATGCGGGATGCCCGCGCTACCCGCGCGACATCCCTACACTAGCAGCTATGTATGTGGGTGAATATCGAGTGCTGCACTTGGGACAAAGTGTGAACGTCGTGATTAAGTCCTTAGTTGACAATCCAAGTCGCTTCTCAACAGTTCCAATTGTCCTAGCCATCCTGGCAAGGTCCAGTGCGTCGATGTTCGCATTTTCCACAAACGATTCTTCAAATGATGAAATGAAATGCTTGAGCGATCGATGTGTTGTGTTATGGAGAGTCTTCTGGACATAGGCATTGATATACACGTTTTGTATGGCCCTGGGCTTGTCAAGTGCTGGGAATCCAGTGTTGTTGATGTCAGGCTCATTGTCATCCGGATCAGAGTCGGGCTCAGGCTCAGGCTTGAGGTTAAGGTTGTTGTATAGCGCACCATCTTGAAGGGGTTGAAGCGGATCCTCGTCTTCATCATCTCCACCGCCATCCTCATCAAACAGCCTGTCGTTGCCTTGATCTTTGCCTGGTAGCTGGCCAGGGTTAATCCCAAGATTATTCAAGTTGGCGCCAAGGTCCAGCAAGTCCCGGAAATAGTTGTTACAGGCTTCATTATGGTGTTCTTGGGGGAGCGGTCCAGGTCTAAAGTTTGGTAAGTCATTGGGCAAAGAGGCGCGTGAATGAGCTGGGCAGTTAGGCGGTGCAGACTGTTGGCTATGACCAGTTTGAGGAGACAAATGTATAGATGGTTCTTGCTGGGGTGGGGAACCATGATCGGAGCATAAACCCTTAGGAGACCAATTTGGATTCGAAGGAGATGAGGGATGGGAGCGCTGTGATGAACGTCATGTGGCTGGTGAGTTTGTGATGTCTCAAAAAGGAGAGCGAGGCTGTGGAGTAGGCAGATTTTGTTGTTCATTTGAAGGACCAGCAATCAGCGCACTGTTTGCATGAACCCTATGTGCTCAAAGTCAATTTTGGTCTCTCTTCTCGTGGTCTCTGGCAGTCCACTGCATCTGGAGTGTCCTTCCTTGGCAATGAGAGCACACGCATCTTACAAGGCGTACTCGCAGCTAACTCAATCTCGTACGCTCCAATTCCCTCAAGTGAGAGCAAACTATACTTTACCTGTTTCTCGTGACACTGAGAACCAATTCCTGTCATTTTTGTAGCACAAAGCACTCCTAAACTAAGTCTAATAACCCCAGATTAGACTTTGGTTGAGGGGTCAAGAGTGACAGTATGGATGATAGTGGTTTGATGTAAGTGTGCGCGACTTAGAGAAATTTGCACCACACCAGCTATAATTTGAATTACATTGTGTCATATTATGGTAGTACAAGTCAGGCTAAATACGGTAAATGAGGGGGTGGCATGAGCACAACATGTCCAGTGTATGCTGGGTCCTGTCTAGCATCTCGCTGGCATATCATTTGATATCCCATGGTGCCGGGGCATCATGTGTCATCTCATGGCTTTTACCTTGTTCTCACATGATATCTCATGGTAACATTCAACACTGAAGTGCAGTGGATGACACCTCTGCCCATCCAACTTCTTCACACTCAGCAACACAGTTGTTTGGCATGACATATGTGGGACCTTGCTGAATGCATGGACACACACCATCAGCGGAGGGTCTGGGACCAAGGTGGTAGGGGTTAGCCGAAAGATCAGGTGAGCTTGCCCGACGGAGCAATCTACAGTAATGTTCATAGAAGATTCGTTAATTAGTACGAATAAGAAAATCTAGAAGTACTTACCGTCAAACTTCGGAGTCCAAGCAGTTTCCTGTCCTGGATTTACATATAAGATTGGGTCGTTCTTGGTGATGCGATTGCGGGTTGCCGATTGCACACAAATTCGTTGCATCTTCGCCCCCAAACGGTATGCTGTCGAGTGCAGGTGCGTGCGAAGTGTCTCCCAGTTGTCGATTTCCGTATATTCATCAATGAAAAAAGGGAGGTTGGTCAGGTAAGTGAGTCGTCAGCAAAAAGTGGGGGATTTATTTAAGTCCAGGTATTTATTCTGTCAAATTTAGTGGGATTTAGTGGAATTTAGTCAGATTAATGTCAGTTTGTTGGATTTACTTGGATTTGTTGTATTACTGGTTATATATGACCCCCCCTAGTTTAGGGAGCAAATAAACCTCAGCTATTTTTAGAAAGATGTTCTAAAACAGACAGATTCCTGTTAGAGTCACTCCTGCTTAATTAGTTGCCTATTTTGGTCTGTAATTGGCAATTCCAAATTTGACCATGATTATGTAACTTTTGGAGAGGTTTGCAAATTTCTTGACCTTCAATATTATTCTGCATTTGGACTAATTGTTCATATATGGTAATACCTCATTTGCAATTTGATCAAACTCCTGAACCAGCCTGCAGTTTTTTATCCCCTGTTGACCAAACAGACTATATGCTAGAAAGTACCCCCAGGTGAAGGGTTGGGTGGACTGGCATGTAGTAGGGTGGTGTGGTGGGGGGCTTGGTTGATGGAGTGCTGAGCCACTGGAGCAGGTCAGGTGACAAGTGACAGTGACAAGTGACAGTGACAAGAGGCAGTGCACTGTGACTTCATTGGGATTGACCCAAAGTGTTTCCCCCTAGGGTTGGGGATTTCATAAATCCAGGTAAATCCACTAAATCTGGGGTTTATTTCAGCAAATCCTTGCTCCTAATATAGGGGGGGTGCCTAATCCTGAAAATCATGTTATGGAAGCAAATTTAATGTTATAACCTGGTATAATTCCCCACCCTTTTCACTGACAAAGCGCTGCAGGCAACCTCGTCCATTAGCTGTTCAAGATCCAAGCCATAGAGCTCGCAAGTTTGTCGAATCAATTTCCGGTAAGTTGAAGGGTCATGGTTGATTTTCTGTAAGTCAGAAATCCCGTGCGTAGCTTGAAGACGTGGGCGTGGACGGCTCCTTCTGTTCCATTTCTCCGAATCTGCCCGGCGCTTCTGCTTCTGACTCCCTTACTGACTCCCATCACTCGCCCCAACTTGACCTATCAACCAGCCACAAACCTGGAAAACAAGGTGAGTAATAATTCTCATACCAATTAGATCGTTTGCTTGTAATCTCACTTACTTTCTCGACGCCCACTTCCTCCAGTTCTTGTTGCCTGCCCTCCTCGTCGACTAGATGCTCGCCATATTTGTCCGGTTCCTCTAACTCGTCTTTGCTCTCACCAGCTCCATGTTGTAACCCACCAGACTTTTCTTTCTTTTTTGTGTGTCTTTCTCTCGTCTAAGGCCTGGCCTTTGACTCATTCGGACACGGACTCGTGGCTTACAACGCCTGACCACAAACACTCCTTTGGACTTTACGCACAGACCACACCTCATGGTGACTCTTGCGTTTCACCTTGCGCTTCTGTGCGCTCTTACTGGTAGATGGACTTTCACATGTACTTACGAGGCTGTACGCCTCCTGTGTATAAAAGAAGGGTGAGCAAGCCTGGGATCTCCAGCTTGCTCTACCTCGTCAATCGCCCCTCAGAGGTGTGAAGGCAGGACAGTACTATAAGTGACGGCTTTAGCGCATCACTTGTACCATCCTCCGACACTCTTAAGATAAGAGACAACGTCGTACTTAGCTACCTCAACACTTCAGGTTTAGCCCTCAACACCGTATCTCTTGAGTCCATTGCTAGGACTAAGAGCTTGTAGAACGCCACTTGATAACTCAACAACTCACGTCGAGACACACCTAAGTCAAGCCAAGAGGGCTGTGACACTCCACCCAATGATGCACTCTCCCTGTCGCTCTCAATCTCTCCCTCTACACATGGTGCACTGACACTCGAGCTGTCACTATTGTCCTCGGGATTGGCCGCGTCGCTGGGCTCTAATCCGTCTCCCTCTTGTGCGAGTGTGCCTACCAAACAGTTCGTAATTATGATTTTTCACTGGATAAATTTACCACTTACTATCCTTGTGCTTGGCCCCTTTTTCCTCCGCCTTGCACCACACCATCCATGCCTCAAAGTCCTGAATTCACTCGCGTTGCGTCAGCCATTGCACCGTTTGCTGCTTCCATTGTCAACAATTTGAGGCCTGGTACACATCCTTGATACCGATATGCAGGTGTTCCATTGTTTCAGTTGTGAAATTATCTGCACTACCTTTCCGCTGGACATGCTCGGTGAAGTGACAAACAACATGCATTTTAGGTATGTGGAAGTGTTCGACGACCTGACACTTCTCCGCCCTCGTTTTGTTCTCGATCCAGCCTTGCCGGTTTGCCATAAAATCCTCCTATGCTGTCTCGTATGCCTGGAGGGAGCACTCGCGTCAGAGAAAACCTCCTGGAATTATAGCATGCTATAGCATGCTATTTAGCCTAATTGATGGATTACAGGATTTAGGTCTACCCCCCCATTATTTACTGCTATAACAGCGAATTAACATGGATTTATAGGATTTCAAAAATTTAGCTAGGCCCAGTTGGGTCATGATCCTAACCAGACATGTCCCATATTAGGCAACTATTAAATAGTCCAGATCAGGCTTCATCCATATCAGGTAGTCACTTAATTAGTCCAAATCAGATCATGTCCTGATTAGGCAAGGTTAATTACTCCACACTGATCATGCACTCAAGGAAGCAACCACCTGCCACATGACTCCAGCCCTGTGGCTCAGCCCTCACCAGCCCAAGTCCCCTCCTGCCCTCCCCTCACTCTAGGCCACCCCACCTGAGCCTTCACCCAGGGGTATTTTCTAGCATTTAGCCCCTTTGGTCAACAGGGGATGGAAATCTGCAGGCTATTTCAGGAGTTTGATCATATTGCAAATAGGGTAAGCCTGAAATGGACCAATTAGTCCTCATTTGGAAAACTCAGCCTCAGAAAATAGAAGCGCGTTTTATAGTGCTCCTAAAGTTCCATAATCAGTGTCCAATTGTGAATTTCAAAATCAATGAACAACATCCCAAAAGGGTGTTAATTGTATCAGAATGTGCCTGTTTGGGAAGACATTAAAAGAAAATAATTCAAGCACATCTGAGCATGAATTTGCAATGATAATTGTAAGAGATTTGGCAGGATTTTGTTGAATTTTCCATGTATAAAACTGGGCAGACAGCTATAGCTGCAATCTGGGTAAATCTCATGAAATCCAGTAAATCCTGGTTAATTTGGTGTAATCCATCTAAATACACTTCTATTAATACCCAGGTCTATATAAAAAATGAGCTTTTTTCTGATGCGGTATGGGTTGGCAGCTGAGCTAAGTAAATACAGTCCATCACTCCACGTGTCGCTCGAGTGACTTTTGCATTAATGACCCCAGGTGCATTTGCGACAATTGGCAAATGTATTCGCTTGAGCATCCAATGTTTGATGCCTGTCATTTGTGAGATTTGTGACACGCCATGGAGGAAAGACCAGTCCCCTGCAAAACAGAGTTGCGAGCCCATGCAAGTGTTGTATTTGGGCCGCCCCATACTGGTAACATTGAATTTGTAAATATGGTCGTAAAAGAACTGATGAAACCCGTGCAGCAGGTCAGGACATAATGCGTCAAAGATGTTTAGGTGCGGGAGGGACTTCCAAAACGGCTTATCAACACTGTTCAGGTGGTGTTCGCCAGATAAATTCATGAATTCTTCTAGCAAGGGCGAGCATCCATAGGCGGCTCGAGAGTTGCACTTGATTTGTTTGATTGTGTGTAGGATGTCGGATGGAGTTCATGGCCATCAGGGAAAACCCCCAGTACAGAATGAATGATATTGACCTAAATTTAGCTGTATTAAAACTTTTAGGTTTTTACCAACCCCCCCTTTTCATACACCTAAATTTATTAAATTTAGGAATTTCAAATTTCTCAAAAATGTTCCTTTGGTCATGTTTGTCACTTCTAGCACTTTTCCAGATTTGGCATTTAATCAATTTAGGCACATTTAGGGGCATTTAGCAGATTTAGCCAAATTTAAGAAATTTAGCAGATTTAGCCAAATTTAAGAAATTTAGCTAAATTTGAAATCAAGATCTCAATGAAAGTTGAGCATTTTCCTGATGTGGAGGGCTACATTCGTGATCGCCAAGGTGAGTCGCATTGCATCGGCAGTGGGGTCAGGTTTGCTTCCCTAAGCCTGCAACTAACCACTGCTCCTCCAGATCGGCAATATATGCGGCGAGTTCATAGAGCACTGATCGTATATTCCCTTCAGGGTCCATTACAATGTGGGGCTTTGTGCGCTGCAGACTACACGTGATGACCTCCATGCAGCGGTGGAACAGCCGGTGATTTAGGACGCCAAGGAGCTTTTTGCACACGGTCTTTGGTTGGGTTTCATATTGCGCCATTGTGTATTGAAACTTTGATTTTGGTATGTACGCAATTAAGATCCAAGCGTTCTCGCTGATACTTGCTTGCGTTGATTTGTCTAGGTTGGCCAAGGTCATATAAACACCATGCGCTGCTACATCGCTGGAATGCATCAACAACTGAGTTGCATCGCTAGCGAAATAGAGTCCGCTGTGTGTCGTGCCAGGAGGTAGGTTATTCTATAAAATATTAGATTTCATGTCTCAATGAGCTTTGTTTTCATCACTTACCTGTTTCTTGTGGCAGTCGTCGCCTGTCCAGGAATTTTCGAAGAGTCTTGTAGTATCATCACCATTGTAAAGAAATTCAGGAGCAAACAACATCTTGCTAGCAAACTGTGGGTGTCCAAAGAGGAAATTGCCACCCTCTTGTGGGTCTCGATAAAACAAGGTGACTTTGTCCTTCTCGTCGGTGCCAGGTAATCTTACATCTGCTGTGTTCCATTTAGGCCCACCAAATCCTCCCATCTCACCTCTAATCTTCTTGAACAACCCTTTGCTGTCTTGAATGAATAATTTGCATCTTGATACTATATAACAGGTAAATGTAGCTCTTCTGAAACAAGAAGACCACTTACTCTCTCAGTTTTTAGTAGTTTATTTAAGCTTGACTGTGACGTTTTTGTTGTTGCCATCCACTTCACTGTATCCCATTCGTCTTTATCCTTCCACATCGCCCATTGATTCCCCCCTCAGAGCATAGTGTTTTTCTCCTTCTTAGCTTCCCATCGGGTGCGTCCTTTCCCATAGCTCTGACCAGCAGTGGGGTGGCAGTAAACCACCCAACCTTTGCTGACAATTCAAGTATAGCCCTGGCCCGATGGCAAGCGGTGTCGAGTACTATCTGACCACACTGTGGATTCAACTTGTGTGCTCTGCATACTGGGGTCATTTGTGGCTATGCATAAGTACGTTAGCAATATCCTTATCAAATGAAACCCAAACTGACCAACGTCATGCTGTGGTTTTGCCACATTGTCTTCCCACGGATTCCAGAGTGGACTAGAACTAAACGAGTGTGTCTTGTGTCCATGCTGCTGGCCAAGATCAAATGTAGAAGAGCCAAATGTAGGATGATTGAAGACAAAGGGATTGGAGACAGTGGGATCGATATGGGGAGCATCGACAGCAGGAAAGGTAGATGGATCAAATGCCAACAAATCAATCGCAGGGAACCCAAACTTGGGAGACTTAGATGGAGGAGACTCAAACACAGGATATTCAAATCCAAAGGAGAAGGTGAGTAAGTCTGGGTTGGGAAAGCCGAAATTGGGCTTGGTTAATGGTGGTGGGTACACAGGTGCCTCATGCTGCGTTTGGGGCACAGTCTCGGACTGGTGGGATGCTGGATGATGTCTGAATAAACTTGGGCTAGGTGGGGTGAGGGGATAGCCGGGAGCTGGCGATTGGGGTGTTTCCGTGGCTGAGTGGGTGTTTGCATGACCTGAGGGGGGAATGTGTATGGATTGCTCTGGCGTCGTTTGCCCCTCTGGATATGGCTAAGTGGTGAGTAATCCTGCGTGAACCTTGTCTAGGCGATGGCATGATACTGACTTCGGATTTCTAGTAGACATTGATACTTGCTTTTCAACATAATCTTTTTACCATTGCAACCTCGCATGCTATATCTTGTGTGATCGCTTGCGCCCTTTGCAGCAATAAATGTCCTGTGACATGCCGTGCAGATAAAGTGTCCCATAGGAGGACTCATTGTGAGTATTGTCAAAGGGAAAAGGGGATTCCGGGAAGAAGGGTTTGAGGGCAAAAGACTTCAGTGCGAGGCATTAGGCGAGTACTTAGGTGGCCCAGATATCAACCCCAAATGTCGGGCGTACTTAACATTTGCGGTTAGGCGAAGAGGTTTTCTGAATTTCATTCTCTCTTGCCATGGATACACCATTAGCCACGTTACCTGAAAAAACAAGTGTGCAGATTGTTTGAGACTCTTTGGCTATGACTGGTGGGTCTTTTCCTCCGTTTTCTAACCCAATGGACTTAGCAATACTTTTGTGCAGGTGGCAAGTTCCGCCTCCACCTACCAACCCACCCCCTTGCACTCCACCTGGCGATTGCTCCCTCCCAGCCCCAACGTCCAAAGGTGTTGTGTGTGTGTGCACCGACTGACTTGGTTGCCAAGACCTCCAAAGATATAAAATCACCTGCTCCTCCATTGCTATTGCCATCACTCAGTCAACACTTCTCCCCTTCTGATATTGCATCTCTTTTGCGATCTTGCTGGTCAGCTCGCCTCAACAACTTTCCTCTAACTGCCACTACCTCATACTCTTGTTTTCTCCATCTGGAAACCTGTAAAAACCTAGAAAGCTGTATATAGCACCATATAGCATATAGAGCTGCTGTAGAAATAGTAGAAAGGTCCCTGATTTATAGCAACATATAGCAGTATATAGCAGCCATAGCAGCTACATAGCGCTATACAGCAGTGTATAGCGCTATCTAGCAATATCTAGCATGCTATCTAGCAATATGTAGCATCATCTAGCATATCTAGCATATCTAGCAAACATGGTCTAACCATATAAGTCAATTTCCTGAAAAGGAAACAGGTTTAGAATTAAATGAAAAATATCTTATATTAAATTTATGCTGACTCATCAGGCACCAATTTCAAATTGCCCAAAATGGCAGGTGACTGTGCCTCATTGGGAGCAGTGATCATTACCAGCCAATTTCCAATCATGTCCCCCTTGACCCCGAAGGCAGCTAGAGTGCCCCTTTACCCCTCCCCCATGGTCCCAAGTGCCACCCCCAGCCTCCCCTGGGGGTATTTTCTAGCATATAGTCCTGTTGGTGCACTGGGGATGGAAATCTGCAGGCTAGTTCAGGAGATTGATCAATATTGGAAATGCATCTAATAATAGAATTCCCTTTCCTGGGTTGACATAATTTGGCTAGCAGGTATATACTGCTATATACTGCCATATACTGCTAAATATGCTATATATCACTGCTATCTAGTGCTATGTAGCTGCTATGGCTGATATATACTGCTATATGTTGCTATAAATCAGGGACCTTTCTACTATTTCTACAGCAGCTATATATGCTATATGGTGCTATATACAGCTTTCTAGGTTTTTGCAGGTTTTCAGATGTGAGTACGTATTCTATTCTACCATCCTAAATTTATTATTCAAGCGCTAATTCGTATCTTGTTTACAGCTGTTATTCTATCATGGGTCCACTCCGCGCTGAGTCTTCCACTGTTTCCCTGCCCCCAAGTGAACGAATGTTAGCAAAGCGTCGTGCTAAAGCCATTCGGAACGGGCTGCCTATCCCCCGTGATGGGACCAACAACGCCAAGCAGAAAGGCAAGGCTCCTGCGCCAATTTTGGCTGCAACACGTGAGCGGCGCTCAGCAGCACTCAATGTCGCTTACATCAACCAGCCCGATGGCTATCACATCAAGCGAGTTGTTCGTCGCCCAGCTACACCTAAACGTGCGCCTCCAGTCCCATATCTTCCTAGTCAAGAGGGTGAGCTTGTGAGCGCATATGAATGCGAATAAGCTTACTGACATTTCTCCTGTTAGATATCGATCGCTCTGAGGACGATTCCGACAATGATTCCGACAGTGATGGTTCTTCGACCACTGCAACAGTGCTAGATGGACTTCTAACAACTGGCTCCGATGCCGACATGTTCATGGATGATGGTAACGCCGAGATGTTTGCAACCCAGCCTGGGGAAATGGATTACGATGCGGAAGGTGAAACAGATGATGAGGTCATGAACAGTGAGCAAAATCATACTCTATCATATCATAAACATTAGTGTACTCACCACACATACAAAGGTGTCGCTCTGCCTCCTCCTCTTGCGAACTGCGCACCCAATATGGCATGGGGGGCCCCACCTAATTTGGCGCCTCAAATGTGGCCATGTGGATCCGGTATGACTGTATACCATTCACTCTAATAATTTATATACTAAAATGCAATATTATCTAGAGAAAGCAAATGATCTCATTGGCGACGCAAGCGAGGAGGACCTAAGGGACCTGTTTGCTGGCCTAGGGAGTCTCCCTGCTGACTTCCCTGATTACACCCCCGCCAGCTTCCCCAGCACTCAGGACCTTGCTGCCGACATACAAGAGTCAGGACCTTTCGCCATGCGCCAGTGACACACTGCAGTCGATGATTTATACGGGTATGGGTTATCTTATCAGCACAGCCACAATGACGCGAGTCATTTGCAACTCTCCACCTCTCGTGCTCTGCCCACCATGTCAAGCCAAGCACCAATCCCTAAAGCGTGAGTGTAGACACTGCTCGTTATCCTGAAGGATTTGCACATACTGATTCTATATTCCAAACTTTAAAATACAAATCCTTTCCATTACTAGTCCTTCGGGTAGTGTGCACAATCCATTTGCTCACCTTTCGCCTCCCGCTCGGCAAGCTACCCAACCTGCACCCTGGATTGGCACCCCCTTCGACACCCTGCGCCTGTCACCTCACCCAGCCCCTGTTAATCCCGCTCCATGCTCAAACACAAGGGATCGAGTCGCCCAAGCTCGAGCGCAGGCACAATCGAGCTCTCTAGTGATCCCCCGGCCAACTCCAATACCCGCTGCCGAGCTTCTTGCTGGGCCTTTGCTTCGCCGCCCACCTCTGCGAAGGTCACTCAACCTCCCGAGTTTCTTGGGCGGTGAAGACGATGACGATTCATTGGATGAAGATCAGGCTCGGCCCTCGACGCCAGTTGTGTTTGATGAGACAGATGTTGGGCTGAACAGATCCACACCCACACCAGTCACTCAGGCTCAATCTCGGGCAGCCCGTTATTACACTATTCGTGTATTACCACACCATGCATCCCGAGGCTCGCTGCGCATCCCGACAGTTGCCGAACTCCAGCTTAATGCATCTAGGGTCTATCGAATCAACCGCCGGCGGGCTCGTAATCGGACTACCACAACTACCCAATCGGCACGCAGTCGCAAAACTCTGAGCACTGGAGAGCTAAGCAAGGATCAGTGGGCAGTCATATCACAGATGGAGTATCATGTTATGAAAGTTGTGGTTTGTATCAACCCTTGGCCCCAGCTGGAACAACGACAGGAATTCCTCTGGGGTGCCCAGCGGTATGCGATCGGCCTCACAGGCATCTCCAGCGACTAGGTTTTTAGCCAGAATTTTTTGGATACGTGAGTATTTTACATTTATATCGTTATGCATGTTCTTACAAGCTTTTCATTAAGGTCACCACCTCTAGCCACAATAGATTCAGGCTGGTTTAGAAACAAATCTGGGAACTATAGCAATAGGTCTCACAGCTCTGGCAACATGACTGACTCCCAGTGTGTTATTAAGGCTAGTACTTCGGCTTGTAATGCTGATGAAAAGGTGCTCTGTAATTGTGACCATTAATGTTGGCGCTTGCCTTGGACCGTGTATTGACATCTTAGGAACGCTTGCCTGCATCAAAAACGGATGAAGAAAAGTTCTAGATCTATTGACTTAGATATACCCGATGCTGTGGACAACTTGGGGGCACTTGAAGATGATGGCGGACCAAATGGCCAAATGCACGACGCTGAGGACCAAGAACTACCCGGTGAGTCAGATGTATCCATTTAAAAGCTAATTAATTCATTTCAGTTGTGTCTACAGACATTACTATGCATGATGAATTACAGGGGGATGTTGACAATGACGCTAACTCGCAAGGGAGCTGGTACAACATTGGCACACCACCCCTTTCCTAGCCACCCACTCCTCCTCAGCTCTCTGAAGACGACCTTTCGTCTGATGAAGACGGATACTAAAACATTGGCGCTGAGGATTATCGTGAATACAATTTATGGTTAGCAGAGGATTGCCTAGATGAGCAGGATGAAATTGTAAATGCACATACAACTTTCCGAGCTCAAACATTACATCCATCAAACACGTGGCAAGAAGGGATAACTTGGGGAGTACGACTGGCAGGGGAATGGATCCCTAGTGACCACGGTGACGACTTGTCCTGGACTGGCTGTCAAAAGGAGGACCAGGAGTACGAAGCGGAAGACCAGGACCAGGTCGAGTAGGCCGCTTGGCTATTTAATAAATATAAATACATTTACATATCCTCCATTTACATGTTTGAGGGATGTAAAGCAACAGGCAAGTCTGCCAAGGTGAAATATACATGCCAATGTACAATTTACATGGCAGCGGTTACGTAGCTCCCCTATAGGGGTGTTGCACCCCGTATCCTGACTCATACACATGGATATCAGCTGGCGTGAAGGTGTCTCTAGATCTAGTGCATTTATTGCGAGTTACCTCTAACCCTAACACTAGCTTGGCTGGCACAGCATTGGGCTCCAACACTTAAACATACAGTTGTGATTAGTTTAAGTATATTTACATACTATTAAAAAAGCTGACTGGTTTTTAGCGTGGTCAACGTGGCCTCTGGAGCGTGTATTTCCGTAGTAGACAGAGTCAGTTCACAGTCTTTGTTCAGCTCTTCCACTGGGTTGGCAGTTGTGAGCACCTTTGGCTTAGGCACCATTCGCTTTTTCTTTGTGGTGCTGGTGTTGGTGGAAGCTGGGGTGGCACACGTAAGTGGAGGTCATCCTCTTTCAGGTTGTTGGTCCCCAAAGTTGCTTTGTAAGATGAACAAGTTGCTGTGCAGCCCTGGGCCTGAGGTTCCTGTGGAGGGGCTGGGGCAAGTGGAAGGTTAAGATCTGTGGGATTCTCAAGCTTGCACTTAGAATTTCTTTTTCACAGGGGCCATGTCAGTTAGCAGAATTGTCAAGGATAGGTAGCTGGAAACACGTCGTGCTGGTCTGATGGTACAACATATTACAGGCAAAACAATCCCTGTGTTCGTATTGGCTAACGGTTGCGTAACAGCAACAAATAGATGGGTAACAGAAACTAACGCTGAGTAACAGAAACCAATGTGTGCTAAGCGTGCATTCCTCTCTCAGCCATGATGCCATTGCAACTCTGCATATGTCCCTACTGCCATTGAGCACATGAGAGTCCAGGCCACTTACACAGTCATCAACAGCACAAGGACCACTGGGGCCCTTCACTCCCCGATTTAACCAACCGTACTGATACAAATATGGTCGACGCAGCTCATCTTGCCAATCTCTCCACATCCACTACTACAACACTTGATCCTGAGTTACCACACACACCAATCGCCTTGTCAGTTCTATCACCTACCTATGCACGCAAGTATGCCACTTGGCAGCAATCATGAAATTCACACTACTACAAGTCCCCTCGAAGGTAGCAGGGCCGGGTCCATCTTAGGGCATTTGGTTCAAGGTAAGTACATATTTAATAAATGCAGGGCTACTGTAACAGTCTGATCAATAAATATAACAGATGCAGCCCCTTATGGAATTGCAACAATCCGGAGAGTGTAAGTTTCCTTCAGGTAATTGCAAACCTGACCCTGATCATAATAAGGATGTTGCCCAGGAAACCAGCATCCGAGAATTCCTGGTGCTGCAGGCGAAAACTCTTGCAAATTCCCGGATGCAAGCAGCAAGTGAGAGCACGGGAATGGCTTTTGATGCTTGAATTCCCGCCACTAAGCGCCCAAAAACTCGCCAGTGCCCACATTTTTTGCAAGCATCCCCGGTGACAAGCCCCTTGAGGCATGCCTCCTATTATGCTGTACTGTCTCCTTTTTTCCGAAGGCGGTATGCCTATTTTCTCTATCACGCGAGCATGGCGCTCCTATGTGGCCGCCAAAGCACCTTCTTTGATGGCTGAGGCATTATGACTAAGCTTTCTTTAATATCCGCGGACGCTCCTTTCCTTGATTCCATCATGCCTCATAGTTACACGTTGTTTGTTAATATCTGTCCCTCTGGAATGTATACAACAACAGGCTCATTGTATCCAGAAAGCCAGAACACATTCGCCTTGTCGATTCCCCCAAAGAGTCACAAGTTAGCTGGCTCTATAGGAGCTGTAAGCGTCCAAAAGTCCCTTCCCCATCGCCTATTCCTCCCTTGCCACACCTAGCCTTCACTCTCGAGTCTGGGTTGTGACACCCGCTGCCCGCATCTAGCTATTTAATGCACGTTTATCATGATTTTTCCGATCCTGCACTGCCTCATAAATCAACATTTAAAATCTGGTCAGCTCAGAGGGCGGATCTAGAAGTTCGGCCAACCTCAAGTCCTATCACATTCATGCACAAAGCAAATCATCAAATAGAGTAATTCTGCAGCATGCTAGACATGTACTTGGTGTGTCCAAAGGAAGATATTCTGGAAAACATATTCCTTATTTACTGCTGGAGAATATCCTCCCTAAAAAAGCGCCACATGTGCTAAAGAAATACACCATGCATATGTCGCCACTCCAGTTGCAATCACATCCAGGGGTATTTAAGAGGACTGATTCAAATTCCTGGCCTTTCATGAGGCCTGGAAAGTACCTCAAACGGGGGAACAGTCCTCCATAGGGGGAAATTCAATCCGCAATGCAGTCTGGAGCCAGAACCAACACCGTTATGTGAATTCCAATGAGTATATTCTACTCAGTATTCAATTTTGCATATGTCTTGTTCCCTGCACATTTGTAATTTTCGATCATACATTCATGTACTTTGACACTGACTCAAATTACACTACAGTACCTGGTCTGCAGGCTGATTTTTTTGATCCAGTTTATTGACTATGCAACCTGGGGGCCGTGTAGGACAGTACATGTTGAACACAGGTTAAGCAACCAGGCCCTCTCTGGGAGAAACCTCCCTCCAACCCTTGCGTAACCCCAACCATGCCTCACGTGAGTGATTCCGCTTTCCATGTCCATATATCAGTCTTTCTTCCAGAACAGTGCCTTTATCATCACATCGTACCCTGAGGACTGGTCCCTATCTTCATGTCATATGTTTACTCATGCGGTCATATTTGGGTAGCGCCACACCGCAGGCGCATTGTTTGGGTCCTGAAAGCTGCGCTGTATGTAAGCGCTGCGCCACTCTTTGCATAGTTAATGACGAAGCCCCCGAAAAAAGAGAATATCACATATGGGTGGGGGACTCGCACTGGTGACCCCCACAAGCCACCAAAGCCAGAGTAGTGGGTGCTAACCACTGAGCCATCCAGGCTTGCATGCAGTTCACTTGGATGCAACAGGATGGGAGGGAAACATGTTGAGGAAGTTACAGTGAATGAGCTCATTGGAGTTAGATGACTGTGCTTTAGAGAGAAAGAATGGTGTTTCAAGGGAATATTGGGGGATAGTGCTGGGATGTTGGTTTGCTGGGTTCCTGTGATTGAATTTGGCTGCAAACTGGTATATAAATGGGAGGTATATGCTAGAACTACTTGGCAAACGCACGCTGGAGCTGTGAGCACTGAATCATGCTGGTGTACGCATTCATCCTTTTTCTGACATGAATTGAATGATTTCAAACAAAATAGAGATTTCGTTCGATGCAAATGAGTACATATTTTGAGTGCGCTGAACTTTGCGCATTCGCTCAGCTAAAACGATCCCGGATGTGATGGGATTTGAGGTTTGCTTGCCCGCTCTGCCCACAGATTCTTGCACAGATGCGAGAACTTGCCTGATTCCTGGGGAATCTGGCGTTCCCGCGTGCGGCAGAGAGTGCGAGCGCGGGCACAGGCCTCTGGGCTCAATTCCCACACGCAGGAAGCAGGATTCTCACTTTTTTCCCGCACAATATGCTTATTCCAGATCTTGCCGAGTTGATCGCAAACTCGATTCCAGGTGGCTTGTTTGCCCAATAACGCTGGGCTGGGTTTACACCTGTCTGGATCAAGCTAACAATTGTTCCAGTTGTGCTTTCAGTTAGCCTGTCAGATTGAGGGTAATACAATGACGAGAACCAAAGTTCGGTGCCCAGTACTTTGTGCGACTCTTTGAAGAACTGCTTTGTACATAGCTTGTCTTGGTCACTCATGATAACGTGTGGTGGACCATGTAATCTATATAAATGCCTGTACATCATCTCAGCCACGTCCTGTGCTGTATAGGTCTGCTAGGTTGGTATTAGGTGAACCATAAGCATCAAATGATCAATGACGACGCAGATTATATCATAATTTTTAGCCAGTGTTCTGTACCCAGGAAGAGGTCCTGCAAAGTCGATGCCTATTTGAAACCGCAGGTACAGGGGCACGAGCAGTGGCTTCAATACGCTGTACTGCGTCTGAGTCTTTGTCTGTGCCGCAGCGCATAGCACGAATGATGCGCAGAAACTAGCGACATCACTGGCCATGTTCTTCTATCATGAACTCACCCTCATGTACTACGAAGTCTTTGTCTAACCTATATGGGACACTAGGGAGTGTGTATGCAATATTAGCAGTGCTCTAACATGATATGGGTGCAGCTCAATCGCAGGTACACATAGATGCAACTGCTAGTTATTGTCCAGGTACAATAAACCCTGCTTATACTTGTATCTCGGGAACAGTGTAATATCCTTTACAATCCTAGTAAACTGCTTGTCTTTCAAGTACCAGTTCGTAATGTCTCTATTACATCCAGTTTTGTGACTAATGTTGTGATGTGGTTATCACTCTGCAGATCAGCTGTCCTTGGTGGATTTTCAATCGCTTGGGACTCTTGGACCAATGGCTCCACTGTCTGGCAATTATTCTCCGCCTCTGTGGGGTGTCAACTTCGCGTAACTCATCATCGTGATGCACATGTGGTACGCTCTGCCTCGATCATTCAGCTCCTGGGGCTGAATTCACTTGTCCCACCAACTCCATGCGTGTTCTGTTGCCTGCTACGACCTCTGGGGCGAATGCTGGATCTTTTCCACTCTTCTGGGGTTGTTTCACTCTGCTCCCGCCCCCGGGCCTCCCCGACAGTTCCGGGTCATATCTCACAGGTGCCCTTCCGACATGCTTGAGGGTACACCCAGCGAGCAGTGTTTCTTCTGCACGCTCAATTGCTACCTGTGCGGTCAGGCCTGCCAGCGGAGGTCTTGAATTAATATCCCCTGCGTCTTCAGTCACCAAGTGTCATTTCTCCTCCCGCACATATCTTGTCCTCGCACTCTAACTACCTGTTGTGTCATCACCATACATGCAGGACAGTGCTTAGGCTAGGACGTTGTTGACCCCTTCTAGATACTTAATTGTGAGATTGAACAGATTTAACAACACCAGCCATCGTGCCAGACTTGGCAAGCCATTCTTCTGTGTTAGGAAGTCTTCCAAAGCATTAAGGTCAGTTAACAGAGTAAAGTGTGTTCCATGTAACATAGATTGGTAGTTCATAAGTGAGCAGTCCATCGCTGAGGCCTCACAATCCCCCACAAAGCAATTCCACTGCGCTGAGTCAACTTCTCCAGTCCAGAACGCAGCACCAGGTGCGTCTTTTCAGTTCTCTCCTTGGATAAAACCACATGTTGCTGTAGTTCAGCTGGCCTTCGTTATCAGGTATCTTGGTGTCGATCCAGCCTCGTACCTCCAGTCTATTCGATGGTGCTCTCTAAACCGTTTGACATTACGTTCGGTCTCGCAGAGCACTTGCTCCCTTGTACACTGCCATGAAACAGGCGCCAGCCCACTTGCTCGCGTCGACATGAGCATATCGGGCAAGCAGTTCCCGCAATTCCCGCGCTCGCACTGACACCAAATTCCCAATCCGACACTTGCGCCCGCGCCCGCACACGGGAAGTACGGGAAATTTTGGGCTACCCGCACTGCTCTCATCAATGCGGGTGCTGGCGGGCAACGCGAGCATTCCCGCATGCCCTCTTGCCCGCAGTATGTCTGTAGGGGCTGCGAGAGTGGTGTTAGTGTGCGAAGGGGGAAATGACCGACCTCGAAATTCATCACAATTAAGTGAATGAGTGCTCATTAAATGCACATAAATCAATGAATCCGGAATATCCTTTTACCCCAGCGGAATTCATTTGTCGCACCACAGACAGCCGCAAAATACACTTAAGGGATAATACACAACTATCGCAAACCTCAATGCAGTCAGACAACACGTTTTATCATGCATATAAACTTGATTCTATGCTGGGAGGTACGTAGTATATATATATCAAGTTTGAAAACAATTACACGAGCTGAAAGGAAGAAATGCGAATAAGAGGGGGATCCCACCCCCATCCCCCACCCTTACACTAGTAGTAGGGCCAAGCATTTCTAGATAAATGCAAATCATAGAGAATGTTGAGAATATCTGAAAACCTCACTATTGCAAGAATTTCATTCATAGCGTATCCAGATTCATGTGAACTGCTCTGTCCTGAGTTCCGAAGGTGCCATATACTCTAAACACATTCCCCTTGAGTGATTCACAAGATCTGAGTATCAGCTGTGTTTCAAACTAGCGGACTATGGTAAGAGGACATTCCGAGTATAACGTACTCATTGGAATTCTTTCTAACCTCCCCAGTCCTACTGTACAAATCAATTTGTGGCAGTCTGTACCCCTATTCACACTGTCTCCCCTATCTGAATGGTTTCCAGTGACCTAATCAAGCTTAGAACTGGTATATAGAGTGATACACAATGCAAATAGATGTTGTGCACAAAGGAGCAGAGTTTCCGTGGGGGGACTCCTTAGTGCTCGTGGCGCTTTTCAGTGGTAATTCCCCCCCAGAGATATATCTGGTATTTCTCCCCCAGAACCATTTATTGTCAACACATAAGATATATATCCTGAAAGTTGTGATTTATGCGCATTTTAGGCACCTAACATTGAGAGAAAATGATGGGTATTCGGTACACTCATTCCCCTCAGCGTGCATACCTCAGGCCCCCCCCCCCCGGGCAGTAAAGTTGCACGCATTCGCGCGATTACTTAGCAATCTGCCCTAAGGACAGTCCCTCAAATTAAGCCCCATCCGAAAATATTTGGATTTATCAGAACTTTTTGAAATTTGGCTTAGGCAAGGAACCACCCTTGCCAAGCTAGTATCGATGTTCCTGAACACTTACCAAAACCTTTATGCTGTTGGAGACGCAACCCCATCTTTCATCATTTATTTTCACCAAAGATCTCACTGTTGACAGCCTTACATTTACATCACATTAGTCAAAACTCTGTGGCCCTACACCACTAAATTATCTGCATTCAACTTGCTGCTTCACAAGCAAACCTGATCAACGTGACATTTGAGAATTAGTAATTCATGTATTTTAGTCAACTTTTGGATTGGCTTGCTGTAGCAATACGACTGTAGTGCTGGTGCTGGTCCTGATTTCTTCTGACTTGACAGTGAATTTTGATGGGTCCCTTGTCCCTCAAGAGTCGAAACATAGGGACCACCCAATGCATATATGGTAAAGGAGTTAAGCTAATCAAAACAAGTAAACTATCATATGAAAAACAAGTCACATATATACATGTCAAGATGCTTGACTAGTGAGAAATCCAGTCAGCAGCTCTATACCATGAGGAGAATTTAAGAGCTTGACCAGAACGTGAGGTAGACTGAGTAACTATGGAAGAGGGGACAGGGCTCTGCTTGGCATTTTCAGTGTTTTGCCCAACATCCCCAAACTCCAGATCTTTGTTAAGGTGAGCGGCAGCCTTAACTGCTGTGATAGCAGCTAAGAGATGGGCATACACCTCCTCAACGTGTGACCAGCATTGTCGTCAGTTGCTTGTTCACCAGCAGTAACTGAAATGGCGGGTATGTGAAGCAGAGCCTGGATGCCTGATATCATCTCCACATACACTCCCGAGTTGGTACTATGTAGATCCAAAATAGCCTGCCGAGTGGCATGACTGGTAAGACTCTTGTGCAACAGGTTAAAGTCAGTGCCAGGAGCTGCGCAGAGATAGAATGCCTGTAGACGTGTTTAGCATGTCAATATAAGCAATAAATTGTTGGAGGATATATGCATACCTTTTTGACAATTTCTGGTATGTTGATGGCATGGTATGCCTAGAGAATCCAGTTCATGCTATGGTTATGTAATGTCCCAAGACTCTAATTGTTCACAATGTCTTGTGGAGACATTCCAGCCACAAGAGCAACAATATTTTGCCGACAATATCGGCAACAAGGAGTGTGCCCTTGTATTCATTGGGCATGGCTTCTTGAACAATATGGAAGAGCCAACAAATCTGATGCCAGGCAAGCCAGAAACCTTCGCAATGTGCCTACCAAGCTGGTTTGATGTGGAAGCACTTGAGGCAATCAGGGAAGGGGAGAAGGAGCTACTCAGCGAAATCTTCCCAAGTTCTAGAGCGCTCTGGAGCATCTGATGACTCTAGATCACTTAGGAGCTCGAGGAGCACACATTACGCTGCTCCTGAGGGCTCCAGAGTGCTCCAGAACTCTGGGGGCGGCTGGGGCCACCCCCTGTGTTCCGCAGCCTCCTACAACTTAGGAGAATTTTGCTGACTACGTGTATTTCACTGCCTGAAGTGACTTCAACAGCTATGCTCAATTACATGCCAGAAAGCTCACATTCTGGATTCAAAAGGCCACAAGCCTAAAACCCAGAAAACAAAGACATGCTCCCAGTCACTTATATCATGACTTAACAATTGCTTCCAATATGAGTGTCTGCGCTACCGGATCTCTCAAAGAAACCTATTGCATCTTGGAGCCAGCAATTAAGAAAGGAAACTCTTTCACAAGCTACATGCTGATGACATCCAGGGCCTTGTACAGCTCCTCAACCAAAAACAAGAGTTTGGACAGTCAAATACATAAGGATGTTGCATGGGAGCCCAGCACACAGGAATTCCCGCATATTCCCAGGTACGGGCAGCATGTGGGAGTGCAGGAATGGCTAAGATTAGTCGCATACCAAGCAGGATTCCCCGGGAATCCCCCCACTGAGCTCTCAATTTCTTGCCAATTTCTGCAAGAATTCCCATACATCTGCACCACATACTCAACGATTGAATGCAATTTATTTCACATTTTTCCGCCAACTCAATTCCTCCTGTGTAGCGAATCTTCATGTAGGCAATTACCAGCACTTTCTCAAGATTTGACAAACCACAAACCTCATCACATTGGGATGTTGTGTAAACCATCAAATGGAGGAAATTCACCACTTTCCAACCATGTAACACATGACCTCATAAGAAATTACTAGGATACAGAAAAGTGGGAATTACTGCTGGGGGATATTTACCCCTGAAACAGTGCCACACCTACTATGGAATTTCACCATGAGTATGCGGCTCTCTTGTGTGCAATCATTGCATACATGTTATCAGATGCCTTGAACAAAATATTAGCACAATCTGAGCGTAGGAAGACACCAAACAGGGGGACTCAATGCTTCAAGTAAGGATGTCGCCCGGGAGACCAGCACCCGGGAATTCCTAGTGCTGCAGGCGAAAATTCCTGCATATTCCTGGGTGCAGGCAGGGAGCGGGAGCGCGGGAATGGCCAAAATTGGTCAAATTCCTGGCGAGATTCCCGGGGAATCCCAGCACCAAGTGCTAAGTGTGTCGGGCTGAAATTTCAGCACACAGAAGCGCCGGATTCCAGCAGCCAAAATTTCCTCAAATTCTTGCAATGCCGAGGCTGAAGCCAAAGCGAGATCATGCGGCGACGCACCAGTTCCCACCAAACATGCTTGTGAATTCCCCCGCTTAAGTGCCGCCATTCCCACATAAACTTCAGCAAAGTTCCCGCATTCGTTGCTGAAGTTCCCACATCTCATGGGTACTTTTTTGCTTTGTGTTTACAGAATTAGATAGATCAATCAAATAACATTTTTTCCGAGCCAAAAGTACATTAATCACTGAGCAACATTATGTAGCTACAGAGCTGGGGGTATGGCCTTCTCCTTCCCATGCAACGGTTGCATGAGCGTGCCCAGCTTTACCCTGCCAGCCTTGGAGTATGAGCCAAGGGAGGCCGGGGCTTGAATTGTGCCTGGCAACAAGTTGTGTTGCAGCTTGCTCTCGATTTAGCCAGCGAAAAAAACACCCTTTGGTATCCACATTCAATGCTGGTAAATTGATTAGTATTAGCCATGTTGTTAGAGAGCACGCATACTGGGGGTGCTGAGCACTTCCAATGTCATCTGGGTGAGACTGTTCTCCTTGTTTCCAACAGCGTGCTGCCCGTGCCACTAGGCAAGTGGGTTTAATGTGGCATGCTTGCCGCCAACGATGTTGAATACTGGTTTAGCTGTTCATGATATCAGTATCTTGTTAGATTGGAGCATGGATGCACTGACCGTTCACGAAAGCGTTGATTGGTGACACCAGTGCTGTCTCCTCCTTGTCAAGCTTCAACAATACCCAATCCATGTAGGACTATGCAAGAAATGGTCAGTATATCCATTAATCTATAACTAAGTGCTTACAAGAAAGCAAACAAGGGCCCAGTGCCAGCAGCTTCCATGGCCGGTGTCACCTTGTTGAAGTGCACAGGCTTGTAGCGTGTACTCCAGCATGTATTGGTGATCTCAACCGCGGTGTTGATCCAGTCCGGTAGCCATCCCAAAGCTGAGAGATAATGCACACGCATGGACAGGTGCAGCACTGTAAATGCAAATCAGCGTATTCATCAATGTATTTGAACGATGTGAACTTACGGAGTGCATGCTGGTAGAGTGTTGATTCATCTGTTTGTTCATAGTACCAGTTGAGCACAACTTGTGTGCAATTGGCCGCACAACAGATGTAGAGTGGTTGCTTCTGATTGTGGCAAATCTTGCCTTATTGCTCATTGAGTGTGTCGTATTGCATGACTACATCAGCAAGCAGGGGGACATTGGCCTTTGACATGGCCAATGTGGCTACTTCCAGTGGCTGTAGATACTTGTTAGAAATAGGGATGGCAAGCCTAATAATACTCTTACCTTGAGTTTGGTCAATAAGCCTTGCACTACCTGCTGATCCTTGGTGCAGAAGCGCTCCTCCTGGGGCGTGTGCTGGTAAGTCTGTTGATAATGACACCTGTGTATTTAGTTAGCTAGCGTGCCTGTCCATAGACATACACTAAAACTTACACTCCATCCCACATCCAATTGGCACCCTTTAGTGACATTGAGGTCAAGTTCCAATGGATTGGAACGTTGCGTCAGATGGTGTGTGGAGTTGGGACCTCAGATAGCACGCACGCCTCCTTGAAATCATGCCTTGCGCCTGGGTTGTAGCACAGGCAACGAGCCTCTCCAGAAACCTACAAAATTACTTTTATTAGCAATACACTGGAGAGGCCCGAGGGACAGCAGTATGTATACAATAGCTATGGAAGTGGTACAGAGGCAGGCAGGTCACGTGACCCCACTACAACGCTCGTATTTGTGAGGTAGCTAACTCACTTTAAATAATACTTTTGTGATGCAACAAAATTCGTCTTCCTCTGCCAATCCTGACACAATCTCCAGTAGCTCAGACTCCTCATCACCCACTTTGTCCAGCATCATCAAGGGCGTGGCACCGTTGTCCTCAGGGTCATCCTGTAGCACAAGTGAGCAAATTGCCTACAAACTCAAGGGTGTTTCTACTCACCTCATCAGGATCCAAGTCCTCAAACACTTTGTCCTCGCCCTTGTCCTTGTCCTCATTGTCACTCTCCTGCTCAGTACCCGACCTTTTGGCCTTGGATTTCTTTGATTCGAGTTGGGCACACTTTTGGTGGAAGGGGAGAGTGATGGCCTTGTTCGAAAATGATTAGTCATCAGAGGGTACAAACAAATATCACCCCAGTGCACCTACCTTGGTGGCCAAATTGTAGCTGTGCAGGACATAATGAACCTGCAAAGCAGGTCCTTTGAGTTGTGCAAGCCCAAACTCCTGTAGCTGCGTCATCATTTTGGTGTTGTTCAGCACATTGTTGCAGACAACTCCCCAGACCCGCAAGGTTGTGAGCAATTGTAGAAGCATTGCAGCGGTGCACTGACTTGGTCCTGAATCTTAAACAGAGTGAGCACACGGTGAACGGTATTGGTGAGTGTGGCGCCGGTGTGTGATTTGGGAAATCTGTAAATACATGGTTAGAAATACCAAAAACAAACAACTGAATCTTACCTGAGACACTCTAGAATAAAACGGTCTGTCCCTACAGCCTTTTCTGCCATGCTGGGCATGAATTTAAATATGACCAAGCCCAGAATGTTGTATCCATTGGAGCTCTGGAACAGATCAAGAGCAATGTGAAAGACACCAACATGTTTCTAATGAGTGATTCAGTTAATAGTACACAAAAAGTAGGATGCGTGAGGCAAATACCTCAAGTTTTGTAACAATAGAGTCTTGCGTTACTGTGTATAAGGAATGGATGTCCTTGGATATCATATCCCAGTGAGGCCTCCTCATGTCGGGATGAAAGAGCTTTTAAAGCTAAATGTGTGTTTGAAGCAGGATCAACATTAATGATCAAGAATAACTCACATAGTGGTTGTTAATCATCTGAAACGGGTGCAGGTTCTTTGCCATCCACAATGTGACGTTCTCACAAACCTGCTGCGCCAACATCCTTCCTGTGCCTCCCGTGATAGCAAAGTCGGTGAGTGGTGGGGTTGAATCCTGGCCGGGGCAAATGTTGTTGTATGAGACCAACCCATGTGTCTCCATCATCCCGGCGCGCTGATTGGCTATAAAGCCAAGAGTACATCTACAACAACATTATTAACAATTAATATATGAATTAAAAAATGCTGGATACTTACTTGATGCATTCATATCCATGAAACACCGATTTACTGCCCTTTGCTGGGATGTAAATTGGGGGTTTATAGCCAGTGTATGCAGGTGATTTTGTTTTAGCTATTAGCACCCTAGCAGACTCTAAATGCTCAAGAAGTAAGTAACAAGACCCTTGTGATATAGATATTTGCTTACCAAGTTCCTCCGTTGGATCCTGTTGTTACCAGTGCTCCCTTGTCTGATTGCATCTTGCAATGCCAAGTGCCTTAACGGACGCGACAGACGCTGCGTTGTCCATGGACTTGGATGGTGTCAAATCACAAGTGCTTGTTTGATTTGTCAAGGAGCTGAGGTTTTGGCAGGTAGTGTTCAGTTGCACTTGTTCTGTACAGCATAAAATAGTAGTTAAAATAATATCAACACATTAAACATAACTAACATACCAACTTGCGGTCTAAGGTCGCTATCAGACCAAACCTGCTTAGCTGCATGCATGTGTAAGCCATCCCCAAGAGATCAAACAGGAGGAGGGATCGACTGGAGCTCATTGTCAGGGTTGGGTTCTGGGGCTGCCATCTGAGGCACATACCAAGGAGGGTGCTGAGACACTGAATGAATCCAGCGCACAACTGCAAGGTTGCGGGATGCTGGGTTGGGGGGGGGAATCAAGGATGGGCGAGCTCATTTTGTAGTACAAAAAGACGCAAGCTGGGGAGCACAAAAGGCTAGGGGTATGTGCAGGTGTAAGCCTTAAGGTACTGCCAGCGTTGCGTAAAATATAAAATATGTACATTCTAATTGAATTGTATGATGTATGGTATGAGACCACGAAGTCATTAATACGCGTGCAAGTAACGCTGTGGGTTTCAGTATGTATGTGCATGACACTTTACACAGTAAATACTCCCTGATTAATATGTCTTTGGGGGCTAAAAGCCGTATGCTCTCCCTACAATGTCACAGCTCGCAAATCGTTTTGTCTTTCATTACGCTTAACCTTCCATCATCGCATGCCCTCCATGCAAGTTGCTTGCTGTGGCGCCCAGCCCATCAGGAGCACTGGGTGCTTAGTAGCTACAGGTCCTCTAGCCACCCACCATATGTCACTGTTCAAGCTAAAGCGATCAAGTCACTTTCATGGTGCATAGTAAATTTTTTCCTCTCAATAATTATGACTGACAAAAGCCTATACTCCATGTAGGGATTTTAGGAGTAAGATGCATCAGATCAAGCAAAAAACAGTGAGTGACCATACTTGTATTGATACAGTCATGTTGTGCTAACAAAAAGGTCCATATTTTGGCCTCAAAACCTATTCAGCATGCTCTGTTTTGACAACATCTCCAATATATCCCACCTTCACCCACCTCTTGACCTGTCTGGGTTGTCCAGCACCACTGCATCTTTGACTGGAGCGTGCAAAGGCCAAGTGGCACAGACAACAAGTCAAGCCATCACAAGGTTGTGCACAATCAAGAGGACACAAATCCGAGACTGTCTGACTGGATGCGAGTGCGAGACAGGTCTTTCTTTGGACACAGTCAGTGTGCCCACCTCCATTTTGACTTGTTGTACAATTTGCTAAATGCTGACTCTTTCATTTATAGGCTCAGGAGACAGACTTGTCAGATGGCCCAGGCAATGCGGGTACCGCCACCTGCGCGGCAGTTGTTGAGGCGCAATCAGGAGGGATACTACCGGATGGTCTGGATTTGCCAACAAGACTATGCCTTTGACTGGAGCGTGCAAAGGCCAAGTGATGCAGACGACGAGTTGAGCTACCGCAAGGTTGTACAGGATGAAGCAGGCACAGAACCAAAACCCTCTGGCCAGATGCACACCATGTAACCCAGGTGTGTGTTGCTGGCAGAGATCGGGCGCGCCCAACTGGTTACCATCAATTTCTATGCTGCTGCTGCACAGGTCCTTGGCCCTTCACAATCCTGTACCGCTGCTGTTTGACTGTGCAACTGGCCGTAGCAGGCACGTCTGGCCTAGTTGTTAATGTAGTAGTCTGCTTACAAATATAATGCTGTTATTGTATTTTCTATGCGTGTATGCGTCAATGTTAGGATTGCTGTTGAATATATAAATACGTGAAGCTCTTCTTGTGTGCACGCGCCAATATTAGATATAATTGCTATTGACCAGTCAAATGAACCACACATGGTCTTGCACTTTGGTGCTTGTGTGCTTCATCAGGGAAAACCAACTTTCTCTGCGGCAGGGAGGCTTCAATGTACGTGTGCGTAGCAGCCCTGGATAATACATACACATGCATGGGACCGTGGATAATACATACATGCACGTAGAACCATCTGGCGTTGTGTAGACACCTGTAGCACCCTGGCATGTGTGTAGAACCTGGGCATGTGTGTAGAACCCAGACTCGTGCGTGTACGCACATAGTAACTAGCTCGGATGAAAACTCCGGAGCAGCAGCTCAAGGTTCAATTAATACGGTTGAAGAGATACAATTCAACAAGTAGTTAACATTGTTGCAAAAGCAAGAAACATGACACGTAGCCGGTAACTAAGAAGCGAGCAAGTCCAAAAAAACAACAAAGATTTGGTGAGCAAGAAAAGATGAGGTGGGGCATGGCAGTGAGAACAAGGTGGTACAGTGTTATGCTGCTGTTCAGCCATCAGGGGTCTCAGACAATGTAAAGGGGTTCACAAGCACCTGCAAGCTGTTCTAGTAAATGTGAATCAGCCATATACTCCACTTTATAGACCGAGTGCTTACAATTCTGTCCTGGTACCTCAATCCCTTCCTGAGCCCAATGCTGCACCAATTCAAACATGAAATAGCTGCCAAACGAGTTGAGCAAAAAGATCTTGGCTTCCCTAAGCGTGTCGCTTCCATGGGTCGGACACTCTTCAGGGTGGAACGTGCTGTATCGTGGTACCAGGTGGCACACCATACGGATTGAGGACAGTGGAAGAACCTCAGAAACACGTTTACCGTTGATACAGCGGTGCAAGGCAGTGAAGAAGCCAACGTGTTCTAGGGGTTTAGCACTGAAGGTGTTGAAAAGCTTGATGTACACAAGTTTTTTGGAGAAGGCAGGGCGGAGGTGAGAAGGTAGTTCAAATATGGCTGGGACGCGTACAGCGGTGTACTCTAAAGGTTGTTGCGTCAGTTGGCTAATAATAAAAAAGAGAAACATCAACAAATCTCACTATGAATGTGCGAATTTTGTGGGTGGGTCAACGCTGGAGCTGTATTGAAATGCACAGCCTGAGTTACATGTTGGAACCGGTTGAGTTTAGTGGGCTGAGCACGGATACTGTCGTTTTTTGGGCTCTCAGACAGCTTGAAGTGCGGAGGCAAATGAACAAGGCAAGCGCAATATCAGACTGGAAAATGGTCATGAATAGAAAGTGGTTCGTTGTGGGGGGATGGGGCGGACTTGGAGAGAAAGGAGAGTACAGCAGGGAGGAGGTTTGTGGCGTGATGGCATCTGATGAGGTAATCACTAGTAGCGCCCTTGAGCAAGGGTGATTTTGAATGTGTATACCCGGGGACAGGATAGAAGATCACTTGTTGATCTTCTATCATATTACGTCCTGGCTGTCCTCAAGGCTGCTCAACAATATCTTTTTCCCAACAACCACCACTTTGCCTGCAAAAACTCTCTAGGTCAACCATGGGCACTACTCGGATGTTGCAGTCATCCCACTCGTATTGCTCCTCTTCTGGGTCTGCATCCCGCTGATCATCCTCCTCACTCTCGCCATCACCCTTGTCATCAACATCATCCTCATCCCCACTATCCTCGTCAATCTCATCATCATTGTTCCCCATGTTCCCATAATACAAGGGGTGTGCAACAGCAATGTGAGCTGCATGCATTGCAATTGCCTCCCTGCACTGAATATAGAGCGCCATCTGTTTGGTTGCATTGACCTGATTGGATGCACAGTAACCTGCCTTAACAAAATTGATATAGACTCGTTCAAGAGTTTTGGTGTTGTAGCCATCAGGGGTTCCCAGTTGTCAAATCAGGTGCATAGTGTTGAATTACGTGGATTTTAGGGATGCCATGGAATCCTTTCTCAGTTGTGACACTGTTGTTTTGCTCAAATATCTCCTTATGCTTGTGGAAGGTATGTATTGCCTGGTGGAGAGGCCCGAGGGGCAGTAGCAGGTATCTGGTGGCAGAGGAAAGGATGTCTATAGGTCATGTGACTGTACTCTACATATCCCGAGGGCATAGCCCCCCACTACACTGGTCCATTGACTCGAGTTCGTCATCCGTTAACGACAAGGAATGAGCCAGGTACATGAAGTCGAGGACTGCACGGGCAGCTTGGACAACTCTTGTGTTTGCATCGGAGATAACGAGTAAGAGTACCTTTGCCATTTCCTTAAGTTCCTTCCCAGTCCACTGTGCTACCACTGATATCCCATTCTTAAAGTGTCGGATTCCGGGATGCTGGGGCATTGAAACGTAGAGCTCATCAATTGTCTGTTCGCCCATGATGTGTTGCGTCCACTTCACCAGGTAGTCTTTGAATACACCTTAATTCAGCTGATGAAGAAGATTGGGCGTGAACAAACTTCCAATATCAACAAATTGGTGGTCCGCCCAGAATGGCTTGACTGCAAAGAGCCCCAGGTTTTTGTATTGTGCCGACCCCACCTCTTCGTGGTTGACATTGTCACTCCAGCGGTATATAGTACTATATAGCACAATACCACTCTAGCTATCCCCCTTGGTATATAGAATGTAGATTTCATATAGTACTACATATCTATTCAAGTGACTATATAGTGCTATTGAGTGCTATGGTACCTTGCTAGTGTGCTATGATAGAACTATATACCACAATATACCTTGGGATAGCTACACTAGATGGATATCATTCATATATAGATTCATATAGTAGTACAATACATCTACACAGCATATTGACATACTACATATTGCTATCATTGTCCTATTAACCAATCCTGTAGGCCAATTTAATACTCTTGCATAATCACTAGTGGTTGAATGGAAATAATATATATATCATTCAGTTCTGTGTACAAACATAATTACACACGTCTAGCTATGAGAGTACAGGCATTACACATAGGAAGAACAGGTGGGCACAGACAACCTGTAAGCAGTGGTGACACAAGGTGTGTATCATTTAGTAGCGTCAGAGCGTCGTCGTGGATGACACACGACCGAAAAGTCTAAGCGCGGGGAAAGGGAGTGCAGAAAAGATTACTTATATGGCTCATGTAGTGTGCGTACCGAGTCGTTGTCTAGTGTGTCATACTTGACCGGTGGCTGGCAACACAAATGTCGGCGCAGAGCACACGAGAGGGCAGGAGAGGGCAGAAAAAAAAAGAGACCTGTGAGTGGCGTGAGGGATTGTACAAGTATGATAGACTGACCTGAATCTAAGGATGTCACACGGGAGGATCCCGGGAATCCCGCTGCCCGCACCCGGGAATTGTGCCCCTGGAGGCCCTGCTCACGCCCGCGCTCCCGCCCGCACCCGGGAACGCCGGATTCCCTGGGAAACCTGCAAATGCTCGGGGAATGGCGAGAATGTGCGGGAAGGCCGGGCACCATACCTCAAATCCCGTCCCATCGCCATGATATATAGCTCATTAAATGCGCATAAATCAGGGAATTCTGAATATGTATATCACATGTTGTTAATAAATTTCTAATCCATTCAAAACAAGCAAATACTGCCCCAGGATATACAAATCGCGCACGCAGGCCACGCACAGACCGCCTGGACCCAGCGTAAGAATGTAATATATATTTTATAAGCTTTATCAGTATATATGCCAGGTTTCAGCCCAATCCAATCACAGGAAGTGTCTGAAATGTTGTAAAGGCTCTAGAATACCCCTACTTCTCCCTGAAGTCTTGTTGCTCACTCACCAAAGTCCTCATGATCCCAATGTTACATATAATAGAATCTTATCACACATATGTAACTGCTCTGAAACTATCTCATCTGCTGAATGCTTGTAAACATGTGTATTCCTTGCAAGTATTCCTATAGGGGTTACTACAGGGATACAAAGCAACTACATAGTACAAGATGAATGATGAAAAGTGTAGAAAGTAAAGCCTATCGCATATATGCAGAATTCAACTCTGAGTAGAATGTACTCATTGGAATATGCTCAATTGCCCTCATTCCGGCCCTAGACTGCATCTAATACTGGGATCTCCCCCTTATGAGCACTAATTCCCCTGTTTGAGTACCTTCCAGGGGTTGTAACGTGCTAATATTTTGAACATAGCATCTTGTGGCATATATATAACGATCGCGCACAAGGGAGCCGCATATACACGGTAAAATCTCTTAGTAGGTGTGGCGCATTTTCAAGGGTAAATATTCCCCAGCAGTAATTCCCACTTTTCTTCATCCTAGTAATTTCTTATGAGATCATATGTTACATGGTTGGAAAGTGGTGAATTTCCTGTATTTGATGATATACATAACATCCAATTGTGATGGGGTTTGTGGTTTGTCTAATCTTGAGAATAGTGCTAGTAACTGTCTACATGAAGATTTGCTATGCGGGAGGGATTGAGTGGGCGGAGAAATGTGAAATAAATTGCATTAAATAGTTCAGTATGTGACGCATATATCCGGGAGTTTTCGCGGGAATTGGCGGGCATTTGAGCGCTTAGTGGCGGGATTCCCCAGGAATCCCGCCGGGAATTTGACCAATTTTGGTCATTCCCGCGCTCCCGCTCCCTGCCTGTACCCGGGAATATGCGGGAATTTTTGCCCGCAGCACTGGGAATTCCTGGGTGCCGGTCTCCCGGGCGACATCCTTAGCTGGTGCACGTGCATGTCGGCCTAGTGCAATGATGTAGGCAAAGTCAGGGTTAACATCCTTGCCTGACACCACCCATTCTCCAGAGTGGAAAGAACCAGGGTGGGTCGGTTGAGGATGGGCAAGAGGGGGAGTAGGAGGCTGGGAGGGAATATTGTCTGGGGTGTTGAAGCCATAGGTTCCAGGCCTGTTAGCTACAGATAATAGACCTGCTGTGTTGAATATGGCCTCCCGAAGGCCATCAGGAGTGGGGGGACAGGTAGAGAGGGAAACATCAAGCAACAGGATGGGAACAGGCGGAGGCAGGGCTGAGTGGGCAGGTACAGTGGCTGCAGGAGCACTCTGGAATCGCTGGTGCAGTAAGTAGACGTGTCCTATCGCTTGAAACGCTCGGCAGCGCCTCTTGCGACGTCCAATCCCATGCCAGGGTCTAGCAGTGTCAACGTGCGGCAGACTGAGGTTGTGGGGAATAGACCTCACAACCAAAAGTCGAGCAGCCCAGGCGTGCTCCTGTGCCTCGTGTAGGACCTTCTGTGCCTGCTCATCTTGCCGTGCCCCTTGTGCTGCCTCCAATGCTGGACCCAGAAGAGCCCAGCTATGGCGTACGCATTTGGGCTGTGTTTCAAACCACTCCAGTTCCTAACGGTTTGCACTAAACGCTGCGTCATGTTGCAGCTGTTGCTCGTACTGGTGTGCTGCTTCATGGTCCAAAGGGTTCTGTAATAGCATTGTGACCTTCTCTGCAATTGAGTAAAGCGATTTGACGGAGTGTGAAGCGGCCAGGTCGAGAGTGAGGAGGCGCACGGTTCAAACATCGTATGCAGCAAGCCAAACGGAGCGGAATTGACCAAGAAAATCAAGTAGGAGCTAGGGCCTCGTGGAAGGTTCTGGTGTCCAGGCAACATGGTGCGACTCAGTGGCATAGGGAGCTTGCAAGGGTCTGTGGATGGGCGCGTTGGATTCAGAGCAATTGGGCAGCTCGAATGACCTCTTATGGAGGTGGTTCTGATGGGAGAATAAAAAGATTGACAAGGGGAAAGAATGAGGGTGGGAAAATGAGAGAGGGCACGCTTATTTGACGGGGAACGGACGCCGCGGGATGCGTAGCGGCTCGTTCGACTCGTAGGAATTGGCGGAGTCAATCGAGCTATTGAGGATATGGATCGGTGCGGTACGTGTCTAAGAAAATCCGCTAAACCGAGGGGAATGGGAACCAGCAGGACCTAAGGCTACAAATTGGTAAAGGAGAACAGAAAGTGTGTGGTTTCGGACGAGTGACGCGTCGTTCAATGCGTATGGACTAGGCAATTTGAATGAGTTCCTCCGTGAGGTATTTGGGGCGCTAGCAGAGGCGGAGATACGCGAATATGTGAGGGATGATCAGAGCAGGACCTAGTGTACCAGGAAAATCAATTTGTCGTCCAGGAGGCCTGAGAGGATGGGCAGGGGGTCGTTCGATGCGCAGAGAGCCAAGGAATCGATTCAGCAAGAGCACAAGATGAATGAGGCGCAAACAGAGCTGGAAAACGCGAAAGGATTGCAGGAAAGTCACCTACTGTAGTAATAAAACAGCAGGCAGGTAGTGGTCTACTACCACCAGGTCATTAAGTTCTCAGGAATGATGAGCACTCAAAACCACAGTTGTCACCACGGTGGACACGCCTAAGGGCTGCAGAGGATCTGATAGCTATGGAAGGACAGAAGACTCCCCAGGGGCATACCCCTGGGTCACATGACCACTCAGGGCCCCCACTCCACTGGTTCCAACCCACAGGAGGTCGCCCCTAGCCAGGTCGTGCAGGGTTGTGTTGTTGACCCAGAAACACACCCCCTGTTCAGCGTAGGGGATGTAGTTGAGCCAGGCAGTGGGGTCAATGCCCAGGCGATGCAGCGAGCGACCTCGAAGGGTTCGACGTACCCCAGGCATGTCGCTGGTGTGAGGCGGGGGGCATCTCCCCTCGAGCGGCGTAGTGGGCAAGGGCAATAGCCTGAGCAGAGTTGTTCCAAGCGGCAGAGGCAGGCATGATGTAGTAAGGCTGTCGTGCAAGCAGTTCCAGTGATTCCGGCGCTCGTGCTCGCATGCCAGCATGCGGGAATGCTGCGGGCATCCCGCACTGCTCGCTGTGCTGCAAGCATTGCAAGCATTCCTGCATGCTGCATCACCCACAACGAGGCTGCAGGGGATGCAGAGGGGGAGATGTGTGCAAAGGGGACATCAGTGAAAAGGGTGGGGAATTATGCTAGGTTATAACACTAAATTTGCTTCCATAACATGATTTTCAGGATTGGGCACCCCCCCTATATTAGGAGCAAGGATTTGCTGAAATAAACCCCAGATTTAGTGGATTTACCTCGATTTATGAAATCCCCAACCCTAGGGTATGGTAAGTTGGGGTTCAGATGTGCCAACATGGGCTCCTTGGTGATCTCTGCTTTGATCCCGTCGAACACCTTTTGCTGTTCCTCTCCTCATTCCCATGGAACATCTTTTCTGGTAAGCATGGTAAGTGGCTTTGCTATGGCACTGAAGTTTTGCACAAAATGCCGATAAAAGTTTGCAAATCCCAAAAACGCTTGTAGCTCCTTGATCTTGCTTGGAGCCTTCCATTTGAGAACCGCCTTGATTTTTTCCTTCTCCATAGAGACACCCTCAGGGCTGATCACTATTCCAATGTAGGTCACGCTGGTGACATAGAAATGGCATTTTGACAGTTTGAGGAAGAGGTGGTTATCCTGGAGCCGTTTTAGGACCTCCTGGACGTGTTCGGTATGTTCCTCATGGTTTTTTGAATAGACAAGGATGTCGTACAGGTAGACAACCACGTATACATCGATTAAGTCCCTGAAGATGTGGTTCATGAATCTCTGGAATACAGTGGGAGCATTCTTGAGTCCAAAAGGCATGACTGTATATTCGTAGAAGTTGTTTTTGTTGCGAAATGCAGTTTTCCATTGGTCCCCTTTCCTTATGCATATGTTGTTGAACCCCTGCCGGAGATCCAACTTTGAGTAGATCTTCACCTCTCGTACTTTTTCCAGAAGATCGACCTGAGAGGGGAGAGGGAATTGGTCGCTTTTGGTTATTTTGTTGATCTTGCGATAGTCGGTTACAAGTTGACTCCCTCCATCCACTTTGGGAACATAGAAGACTCCAGCTGCCACCTTTGATGTTGAGGGTCGCAGCTTTCCTTGATCCATTTGCACTTTTAGTTCCTCTGTAAACTTGAGAGAGTTACTGTTGGACATAGGGAAAGGTCTAGCTGGGTGAGGTAGAACAGCGTCTTCCTTAAATTCAATAGCACAGTCAAATCCTTCTCAATGTGGAGGTAACACCGCAAATAGTTGTTTGTCAAATATGTCCTTGTAAGCCATAAACTCGACAGGTATTCTCGATCCTTCTGTTTTGATTGTGGCCGCCTTCCCTTTTGGTGGATCTCCGGGGAATGCAATAGTGAGGGTATCCCATTGGATAACTGGCTAATAGACCAGCCCCATGGCCCCGAAGGGGCCAGGGGCGTTAGTTTGATACAGGGGGACCTATACTAAAATAACCCATTTCCAAACACCTGCCACTTACGTTGTAAACGGGGGATGTTTCGACGATGATGGTCGTCTCTTCAGTGGAAGTCCTCTTTTTATACACCTGGAGGGTTGCCCAGGGTCCGACAGGACGTGGGAGCGCAGAGGC
>MU132347.1:21824-59812 GCA_015039395.1 Ceratobasidium sp. AG-I | reverse complement strand
TTATAGCTCAACATCACATAAGTGTAGTAAAATGATAGTACAGTACTCAAATTCCCCACTACTGTAGGGATTCCGCAGGCAAAATGAACATCAGTAGCGCCTCTAAGCCACGATTGGACTTTTTGACCAAGTTCAAAACGATTACTCAAAAATGAATTACAGCGGTTTGCAAAAGGGGTTTCCAAATCTCAAGCGCCGAGTTTTTGAAAAAGAACAGAGCCGGGGACAGAATCGACTACTTCACGTGTAAATTAAACCCAAACATCATGAATAAGATACCATTGAAATCGCCTCAGCGATGCGCACAGAATGGTAACGTCGGCTTGTCAAAAAACAGAGGTTTCAAAAATCATGTCCTCCCACCGAAAGCACCGACTACGTCACGAGTATTGGTCCAGAAGTGTATCCAAAGCTTTGTAGGCGAGCTAGAACCCCTGTGGAATACTTGAGGTAGAGAACCGAAGCATAATTAAGAGCTTAGAGGCAAGAAATACATGTTGGAAACACGGGACGGTTTGGACCGGCCGGTATCTCGAGCATTCTTCTATAGATTTGCATGATTTCTTTATTCAAAACGTGTAGTAACATCTTAAATTTATGTCTACGACCATACATATACTCGCATACCTTTATTCGTGGCACAGTTGGTGCTTTCGGCGGGGGGACATGATTTTTGAAACCTCTGTTTTTTGACAAGCCGACGTTACCATTCTGTGCGCATCGCTGAGGCGATTTCAATGGTATATTATTCATGATGTTTGGGTTTAATTTACACGTGAAGCAGTCGATTCTGTCCCCGGCTCTGTTCTTTTTCAAAAACTCGGCGCTTGAGATTTGGAAACCCCTTTTGCAAACCGCTGTAAGCCGCCAGATATATGAGATGAGCGAACGGCTATACCGGGTGTCATGCAACTCTCACATGTCGACTGCCTTGAATAGTCTGCCGAGTATCTCTACGGAGAGACAGCGTAGCATGCATCTGTTCTCTTGGTCGGTGTAATATGGTCAAAGGCTAGTATCAAACAGCTCAAGGCTGCTGTAGAGGGAATGCATAGGACGGATCCGCTAGATAAATACGCTCAATTCTGTCATCTCATTCGCAGACGAGTCGCAATGAAAAAGAACTTTAGTCGAGGTAGAGCGTCTTTCAATCGTCGCAATAATCAATACATTTTTGTTTTTATCAATACAGCACACTCATCATAACGCAACCAAACCCTCCAAAACCAAACAGCAAACACGCGCTCTACTGGAGTTCCCGGTTAGAGTGCGCCCGGTTAATCGCTATAGGTCCCTTCACACACGACGCCTTGAGCCGAAGAGCCTCGGCTGCAGGCTTAACTGCGAGCGGTTTGACCGTCGAGACGCCCAGTGCTTTCGCGGGGCGATCGGAAAGGTCTTGATCAACTGCCGCGGAGACTGACGCTACAATTAATGGTACGATGTTAAAACGGGTGCGGGAGGAAGGGGAGAGATGGACGCACGTTGACGAGCCTTGATCTCTGCGTTCTTAGGACCCCCAGGATCTCCAGCAACATTGTTGAGGAACCGGTCCTGCGCGTCCTTATTGAAGACCTTTTGCCAAAGTACACGAGGCTACTAAAAGTCGACTATATGCGGCAACAGACTTTGATATGCATAATCTGAAAAGCGAGAAAGACAAGAACACGCACGCTCAGTGATCTCGCTTTGGTCGTCCACCGCCGCACCAATAAACGTCTCGCGGTTGGTAGTCGTAACGCTCTTGTTCTTGTACGCCAGAGGCGCAATTGACGACTGGTAGTTCGGTCGAGCACCCTGCGACAAAACGTTCATCAAGCCCCCGCGTTCTACCACCCAACCAAGTCAGCATCAACTCAGTCAAAAAGAAAAAGAAATCCATAGCAAACTCACGGAAGTTAGCAACAGGGCACAACGGCGCATTCACCGGAATCTGCTGATAGTTCACACCCAGACGATGTATATGCGTATCTGGGTACGAGAACAACCGAGACTGAAGCACAGGGTCCGCAGAGGGCTCCACGCCGGGCACGAGATGCGAGGGCGCGAACGCGACTTGCTCGATCTCGTTGAAGTAGCTCTCGGGGCTGCGGTCGAGGACGAGCGTGCCGACGGGTTGGAGGGGGAACTCGTTGTGCGGCCAGATCTTGGTGAGGTTGAGGATGTTGTAGCGGAAGGTCTCAGCTTGCTCGGGAGTTATGGTTTGCTATGAGGCGAGTGGGATGGGTAAGTATGTATGATGGGCAAAAGGGTAACGAGTTGGCGTACGATGAGGACGTCTTATTTGACGGCCTGGCTAGACTCGATTGTTTCGAAGAGGTCTTGAATGGCATGTTGGGGGTTGGAGCCTGCGAGCTCGACGCCCTTTTCTTGGGAAAAGAGCTCTGCGGCGGGTTGATTGCACGATTTTTGCTGTGCGATGTGAAAACATACCTGGGCTTCCTGCTGACGGCAGTGAATCTGGACGTGCTGGAACTCGCCCTGGTCGTCAACCCACTTGAAGGTATGGCTAGAATATCCGTGCTGGAGCTTGTAGTCATCCGGAAGTCTACGGTCTCTGAAGAGGATTATGACCTGATGAAGGCTCTCGGGGTTCTGGCTCAGATAATCCCAGAACATATCCGCATCCTTCAAGTTCGTCTCGGGCTCACGCTTCTGAGTGAGCGAAGGAGCTCTGGATTTCGATTATCCTCAAGTTCTAGTATTTGAACAATATCGAGCTACGTCGTTTACCAAGGTGCTGAACCGGAATACTGCGACAAGACAAGACGCGTACGAGACCGCAAGACGAGTATGGTGACCGAATTCTAGGCGTCAATTCCAAGGGATACTAAAGAAAATATTGTTAGTCGAAATTACTATAACGCAGGTTGATTGGCAGAACTATGACGCTGGGTTTCGTGGACGGCGGTGGAGACACGGTTGGCCACGTGGTAAGGAACCATCCAGAGTCGGCTGGTACCGAAGCGCCCGGCGGATGCACGAATTTCATTTAGGGGTTGGGTCCACACAATTAGTTCCTGCACACCACCGCTCGCCGCTCACCATCATTGACGTCATTGCCAACCGTATCATCTCGCTTGAATCATTCTCTCGAAGAGGTCAAGACAACACGCATAGCAGCCATATATTTTGAAAAGCCACAGCGAATAGGCTCAGTGCCCAGTGCTGCCATACTTGCCCTGCAGGTGCGTTTTGGTCTCTCCATCCCTTTACTCGCTGTCCCCGCTCATATGCACAGAAACCTACAGCTTCCGTTCCCACCACCACTTCCAAGCTTGTCCAATCAACGTCCCCGCCGTTCCCTAAGCGCCAATTGGCAACAGTCACCCATAGTTCGATATTACCCCTGGCGTAAACTCCATGTCACGGATCGCCAACTTAATACCCATCCCAGGTGTAGTCGAGCTGGAAGGTGTTGCAAAAGGTTTCATTGCGCTACTGAAGGTACGAAATTACCTACCAGATCGATTAAGCGCTGACTATGGCGGAAGGATGACGACGACTATACGACCAAGGGAAAAGACCTCATGGAGCAACTCGAGTCTATGACGAAGTGGGCATGCGGCATGGACAATCTTGCGGACTTTACTAGGTACGTACTATAGGTGGTCGTCGGTATTCTCGTGGACTCAGGCGGCGATAATATTCTCCAGTGATCTTCGTAAAATTCAGGAAGACCTCAAAGCGGCCAACAAGTCAAAGTCTCAGCAGCGGAAGCTAATGATCCGGGATGAACTCGCCACCAAGCTTCAGCAGAAGATGCTGTTCACTACGGTATGATGGCAACATTCCTCCGTTGGAGTTCAGCTGACCCGGGTACATAGCTGAACCTTGTCGCTCAGTCACACAAGGCTCTGACCGAGCAAACAGCTGGACTCTCACATCAGCGCAAGGTATTCGCTTTGAGCATCTACTCGGTTGCGAACTGATGATTCCTATATAAGCTCATCGAAAGCCATCAGATCACAAATGATGCCGAGATACACACGAAGATTTGGCCAGAGCCGTGGTATCATGGAATGTATCCCGCACTCAAGCCAGTCAAGGCCACACTTCGCTCTGGACGATTCAAGAAGATGGAGGTTTCGTACCTGACGTTCGATGAGGACTCGGAGGGCACAGCGCACAAGGCAAGCACCCAACAGAGAGTGCTATCGGGCGAATGAACCAACTTTGTCTTGAGGTAGCTTGTAGAAGAACAAGTCAAGTATATTTGTCAGCTGAAGTATGTTTGGCTTCTTGAATATTGCTTATGCTCAACCCTCTCTTCAGACACGTGAACGTAGCAAAGTTCGTGGGAGTGACTGAAGGCTTCAGTGGACTGGATGGCATTGTTGTTGCTATGGGTAATGCTACACCCTTACTCTCGACGTGGACAATCTCTCCGTTGATTATAACCTTATTAGGCGGAATCGACCCCAGCGATTTTTTGTTAGGAAGTCACTCAGGTGCAGTCTGGGCTAAATGCGTAAGCTTCGCAAGCGGGTTTAACTTGGCAGCTACTCACGTATTCGTCGTTAGATTAGAGGCTTTGAGGTGAGATCTGTTCGGCACAAACCTTCGCTAACCACAATGCTGTATTTGGTTTATAGGCCTTGATTGAATCCGGACCCGGACCGGTGGTGCGTAGAATCTAGATCTTATCGGAATATAGCTGAGAATCTCTTGTTGGTAGTCGGCTGAGCGGATCACCATCGCGCTCGACGGTCATGTGGTGATATTTCCCGCAAGGTCTGGCGAGATACTCGCTCATTTTGTAGGTTGTCCGTGTGGTCTTTGACACGAGATCCTGATCCTAAACCATAACTTACAGAGTAGTTGTTGGCATATTTCCGGGGAGATCGACGGTGCAGTGAAGCTGCTCATTCGGATATATTGGAACAACTATTGGTGCATTGACCCAAGTTATTTGCGCTTGTTCGTTAACGCTCTCTCAAAACTGGCCCCGGGATTTACAGAGCTCCAAATCATGAAGATTGCCACTGACTGCGGATTATTCCCTTCCAAAAACCTCATACTCAACGGACCTCCCTACTTCGGTTTGCCTCGGTCTCTGCTACGGGCTGTGGGTGACTTTGGGTTGAACCGCAAATATGTGGGCTGGGAGTCGTTTGGGCGCAGTCGTCATGTCCTGGGTGCGGTGCGTAGGTTTCGGCACTCTCAGGCCATGCTCACCTTTGTTTAGGATGTGAATCATGATTGGTACTCTAATATAGGATGGTGCAAGTCAGTGGGGTCGGATGGTGATGAATGGCTAGTGTATGCTGTTTTGCGCACTCTGGGCCCGAGGCTGTGAATAAAGTCACTAACTGGACTATCAGTTATATCTCTCGTGATCCGCTCTTGCAAGGTTCGAGCAATGATCCTAAACGTGGCCAGTCGTATATCGAGCAAATCGATCAGCCATTTAGGTTTAATTGGACAGACCTCTTTATAGAAGCTCAGGAGATCTCTCGGCGTCTCAACGTCAAATTGGACGATATTCATTTTGGTTCGACTTGTTCTGCTTCTCGCTAGTGCTCGCAATTAGTACTAACACATATACCTTCAGTTTGGCAGGCGGAATACTGCATTTCCTTGACTTGTCCTGAATACGGCAGCTGGGACGAGATTCCGACGACCCTATATTACCACTGGAGCCCCCAGTCGTTTGACTGGCATGAACGCAAGGGGTTTTACAGCGCCGAAAAGACACCCGACTGCGGTGCATGGCAAAAGCGACTCGAAAGCCAAGGATGGAGGTTTTATTTTCAGCTGTGAGTGTGTTTTACTGCTGCACGCGCACGACGATTGGCTGGACGCTAAGAAAAGGCATACAATATGGCTGGGTTTGTATTAGTCATAGCACCACCTACAGAATGTGTGATGGCTGGGGTATTCGATATGAGGAGGAACTGAGGCGGATCATGGCGGCTACGCCAGGAAGCTATCCCGGCGCACAGATTGAGGAGGCCTCGTACTAGAGGCCTCGTCGAGGGGTTCGGCTTCTACTTTTTGGTTTAATGAATTCCTTCTTATGTTTCTTAGAGCAATTTACAGCGCGTTGCGAAATAGTTTTCCATGTGTCATGGGTGAATATTAAGTAGGAATGTAGAAAAGGTCCTTTTACGACTACACCTACTATAATTTACAGCGCAGCTAGGAAGATCAGGGTATGTTGATGCCAGTATGGGTACTGATGCGGGGTCGCGCGTACGGTCGCTCTCAACGACATACTAGTTAGGCAGGAGCGATGTATACTATTCAGAATACTATTTAAGATACACGGGGTGGTCGGGATACCGATAGAGATGGGAAACCCCCGCGGTGCGCGGAGCGCAGCGCGAGGAGTGAACCGGTGCTCCCGGGACGCGAGGATGACTCGCGGGCCGGGTGGCTAACCCTGACTACAGGCAGTATGGGATGGTGGGCGGGACAGAAAAAGACGACGAGAAAAACGGAAGACTCGTGTCGTGGTCAAGGCCAACCGAGCAAGGACCGAGTTGGCGTTCGGCACGTGATATCGACCTTAAGCGCCATGCCGCCCGCTCAGTATCAATCGTGATACGAAGACGAGCTTCGTTCACGATTCCACTTATTGGTATCACATCTGAGTCTTTGATACAGTTCGACTACCACTCCTAACGCAAGTATCCTCTCCATGCTTATAGCAAAACGAACTGCGGCCGGCGCATTTCTCTGAGTACGAAAACCTGCGCATACATTCCGCCCCGGGTTTCAAAGACCATGTGCCAGTCCTAGTTCGTCGGGCATGTATATCTCAATATCGCATTAGCACAGTTAAATTACAGTATAGTACTCAAATTTACCACTACTGAAGGAAAAACAGAAACCAGTAGCGCTTCTAAGCTATGATTGACGACTTCTTGACCAAGTTGAAAATAATTGCTCAAAAATGGATTAAGGCACTAGATATATAAGATGAGGGGGTGGCGTCATGCAACTCTTATATGTCGGTAGCCTTGGATAGCCTACTAAGTATCTGTACGTAGCCTCTGTCCTCCTGGTCGCTTTAGTGTGGTCAAAGGCTATTATCAAACAGTTCAAGGCTGCTTTAGAGGGAATGCATAGGACGGATCCGCTAGATAAATACGCTCAATTTTGTCATCTCATTCGCAGACGAGTCGCAATGAAAAAGAACTTTAGTCGAGGTGGAGCGTCTTTCAATCGTCGCAATAGTCAATACATTTTTGTTTTTATCAATACAGCGCATTCATCATAACACAACCGGACCCTCCAAAACCAAACAGCAAATGCGCGCTCTAGTGGTGTTGTCGGTTAGAGTGCGCTCGGTTAATCGCTATAGGCCCCTTCACACACGAAGCCTTGAACCGAAGAGCCTCGGCGGCAGGCTTCACGGCGAGCGGCTTGACCGTCGGGACGTTCATCGCTTTCGCGAGGCGGTCCGAGAGGTTTTGGTCGACTGCCGCGAAGACTGATACTACAATTAATAATGTAATGTTAGAGCGGGTGCGAGGAGAAGAGGAGAGATGGACGTACGCTGACGAGCTTTGACCTCTGCGCTCTTAGCACCCCCAAGATGTCCAGCAACGTTACTGATAAAACGATCCTGGGCGTCCTTGTTGAAGACCTTTTGCCAAAGCGCGCGAGGCTGCTCAAAGTCGACTACATGCGCCATCGCAATTCAGTAAATAAACAAAGTCCAAATAGCAGGCGAAAAGAAGAATACGCACGTTCAGTGATCTCGCTAAGGTCAGCCACCGCTGCACCAATAAACGTCTCGTGGTTGGTAGTCGAGACACTCTTGTTCTTGTACGCCAGAGGAGCAATCGACGACTGGTAGTTTGGTCGAGCACCTTGCGACACAACGTTCATCAAGCCCCCGCGTTCTACCACCCAACCAGGTCAGCATTAACTCAATCAAAAAAGGAAAGGAAAGACCGAGTAAACTTACGGAAGTTAGCAACGGGGCACAACGGCGCATTCACTGGAATCTGCTGATAGTTCACACCCAGACGATGCCTATGCGTATCCGGGTACGAGAACAACCGAGACTGAAGCACAGGGTCCGCAGAGGGCTCCACGCCAGGCACGAGATGCGAGGGCGCAAACGCGACTTGCTCGATTTCGTTGAAGTAGTTCTCGGGGTTGCGATCGAGGACGAGTGTGCCGACGGGTTTGAGGGGGAACTCGTTGTGGGGCCAGATCTTGGTGAGATCGAGGATGTTGTAGCGGAAGTTCTCGGCTTGTTCGGGGGTCATGGTTTGCTACGAGACGAGTGGGATGGGTAAGTATGTGAAAGGCAAAATAATTGTGGTTGACGTACGATGAAGACGTCCCATTTGACGGGCTTGCCAGACTCGATTGTTTCGAAAAGGTCTTGAGTGGCATAGTCGGGGTTGGAACCTGCGAGCTCGACACCCTTTTCTTGGGTCAAGAACTATGCGGAGAATTAATTGACTGTTTTTTGATGTGCGAGGTGAAATCATACTTTAGCTCCCTCTTGCTGGCGGCAGTGAACTTGGACATAGTGGAACTCGCCCTGGTCATTGACCCACTTGAAGGTGTGGCCAGAGTATCCGTGCTGAAGCCTGTAGCCATCCGGAAGACCACGGTCCCCGAAGAGGATCATGACCTGATGAACGCTCTCTGGGTTCTGGCTCAGGTAATCCCAGAACATATCCGCATCCTTCAGGTTCGTCTGCGGATCGCGCTTCTGGGTATGAATAAAGTGCGGGAACTTGGCCGGGTCACGCAAGAAAAAGACGGGAGTGTTGTTGAAGACCCAGTCCCAGTTGCCCTCCTCGGTGCGGACCTTGATCGAGAACCCGCGAGGATCACGCGCGGTATCGGCAGAACCAGACTCGCCGCCGACGGTGGAGAAACGAATGGTGATGGGAGCACGGTTGCCGACCTTGTTGAAGATCGCAGCGCGGCAGATGTTGGAGACGTCGTGGGTGACCTCAAAGTAACCGTGCGCGCCAGCACCCTTGGCGTGGACGACACGCTCGGGAATACGCTCGCGGTCAAAGTGGGCGAGGAGGTCGATGTGGTGGAAGTCTAGAATCGAGCGCGATTAGCCACAAGTCCATCATCAACTCTGAGCCGCGTACCTTGGAGGAGGAGAGGACCGTGGGGGCCAAGACGCAAGGCCTCGTACGGCTCGGGGTGGGGCGCGCCGTTGGAGGTGGTGTAGGTCGCACCGTCCTTGTTCTCGAAGACTTGTTTGGAAGGCATAATGAAGAGGGAGAGATGAGTAGCGTTCCACTCCGCTGCACTCTTTATATGCGCCGTCCCGATCGGGACATACATGAGCGCATCCATGACGTATTTGATCATCAAATGAATCCTCGGCACCCGCGGAGATCTCGCCCCCAGGAATGCTCAACCACCGGCCTCTCATTGGTCGACGCGCATCAGCTGCTCAGTCACGAGCGCCTCGGATCCCATGGTGCGACCTCCACCGACCTTCTCACTGCGTTGCGCAACCCCAAAGTGTCTCTGAATCTCCACTGAGCTAGCCTGAGCATCGCACAAGTGGAAAAGAAGCTCTGAGCACGACATGTGATGGCTGCAGCGGCTCTTGGTAGACTAGGCCGGTCGTTCTGGCCCTTGCTGGAAGATAGAATATCCTCATGGCGCGGCTCTGGAAGGGAAATTTGGGATTGAGATGCGTGATCTTGGATATATATGTTCACGGCGTATCACTCGATGTATAAGTGCTGCGGCGAGCGGCGGTCTCCTTACTAAAAGAGAGCGCTCTCACTTACGTCTTATGTGTTTGGTTGACTGGCCTTTTCGATGTTGGCCCTTAAGTGAATATGTTCTCAGATGTTCTTCCACTTGTAAACTTCTTAATTCCAGAACAGTGCATTCAAAGTTCACTTGTCGTTTTGAATGCCAAGGGGCAATACTTTAGCGAGAGGTCGTCAAGAGCAATCTCTTCAAATTGTGCAACGTTGTCCGGGGCAGCAACCCAAGTGGTTTCGGACAAGAGTCCTAGAACAGCGAAAGAAGTAAGATACCTTCTTCCAAAGTCGAAGGTGAGCGTAGGTCAAAAACCCGCTCTGAGTTGAGCTTTCAGGTTCGAGTTGCCATTGATTCTTTTAAATCCGAGAAATCAAAATCCTATTTAGATGCTCAGGAGATGATCAGTAGGGGTATAATATGTTTGTTTCTTCTTCCGAGAACCGAGACTATAATGGAGATGTAGCTGTATGCGCCCATCAAGAAACAGAGGAGGGCGCAGAAAATTACACATTTATTGTAAGTCCTGAGTTATACGTTTTCTTGTGAGCAAATATAGTTTATCTCTACAACAACGAAACAACATATTTCAGACCCAATCGCAGTTTGAATGGCGTTATTACCTAAAGATCCTATCACTGACGATCAACCTACGCAAAACTGCCAAGTACGGCGCGAGTAACAACACAAACTCTAGTACCTGGAGCTGGATGTACCTGGATGGCGAGTTGGGGATTTGAAGTCCTCTCTGCCAAGCCTTTGCTGGTTTTAGGTAAATCTAGAGCCGACCTACGACCAGTCAACCTCCTCTCGCAGAAACAACGAGTAGCCAGTTTTCTTGAGAGTTTTACTATTATTACCGCGGCCACGTCAAGTGCAGAGATATCGCAGTCTGGTTGAGTGTTTCAACAAGATAACACGAAGAATAAAAAACGGGAGAGGAGTTCTGATGAGTTTCACATCTGTAAGTGCTCTTGTCGATGTATGACCTATTAGAGCAAGCCAAGACAGTGGAAAACTCTCAGTAGGGCCGACTTTGGGAGATGGCAGTAACAGTGTCCTAGATGTCATTCTCCAGAAAATCTAGAACGGGTCCAGGTAAAAAGCCAAGAAAATCGCTGAGGTGTGTTCGAGGAATTATCTCGAGCGCAGCGCTTCGATCGAGTACGAGTAAGATATCGCAGGGAGCTAGTCAAAAAGAGGCAAAGAGAGTTCTTCGTTTTGGGTATCAGCATGTTTAGTCGTATCTAGGCTAACTCCTAAGTTCGAAGTTTTCGCAACGTGTTTAGTCGAGTGAGTGGTGGTCTTGGATAAATTAAGCCATCGTTAACGAGCGCGTAGGATTCAGGAGATATGCTTCTCGTAAAAGCCTTAGAAATAAGGATAGAAAAATATCCAGAAAAGCTTCGCCTCAAGTCTTTATTAGGCGGGGTTACCCAGAGCACAACGAGGCAGCGTTCCAAGGTTGGTGAAGATTTTACAAGTCCGATGTCACGTGCGACGCCACTTTAGAGTGTTTGTGCATAGTGACATTGTCACTATTCTCGGAATTTTTCTTTGCTAGTTTCTCTGGCTTCATTAAACCCAGCTCACTCATAGTTTTCATGCTAGTAAACCACGTGAATGCGAACAGACTATCAGAGTTTCGAGCTCTAATGTCGAGAAATGACTGAATACTGTGACATCGAAGAATAGTGACATTTTGAAATTGTCACTATGCACAAACGCTCTTTTGTCACAGAAAGGGTTTAAGCCCTGTTGCCCCTTGTGGCTAAGTTGTCAAGTTGCCACTTTGACAATCCTCCGCATTTCACTCTCGACTATATCTTGCTCAGCTCTTGAAATTTACTGTGAATCGTTCAACCAAGTATGGTGCGCCAAAACCGCACCAAGTCGGATGCTCGGCCGTCCGCGCTACAAATGTCTCCAACCAAATCTAAATCCCAAAGTGTACAATCACCCATGTCCCCTCTCACGGGGAGTCAATCCTCTCGCAATAGGTCCATGAGCATTATGTCCCCTGTTGCCCCTTCGAGAACTGCTGAAGAGTGGATCCAGTTTGCGCTTATGAAGTTATGGGAATCCGGCAGACCTGCCCCAGCGATTGAATTTCTGGCAGCCCAGGACCCAGACCTCTTGGAGTTCCTCATGACTGGTATGATCTATTATTATTATCTCAAAGATGCCCATCTGACTTTCGGTGTTTACTTGTTTAGCTAATGAAGAGATTTGGAGCGCGGTACACAGCTCCATTTGTGATCACTCGTTTCCCATGACTCAGGCCGCGTGGAAAGGCAGTCTCTGCTCTGCTTTGACTCGGCGATTCTACTTCTACCTAAATCGACTGCCTCCTAACTTGGCGGACCGCAAAGTGGACGAGATAGTCCGACAGGTCAGTGCTTTCGTGACTGCGGCGGACGCCCTCGAACAGATCACCTTCGACACCCCTGCCGAGTCTAACGGCAAAAACAACCATCAAGAAGAGGACGCTTTCTTTACGAAGAAGAAATCTCAAAAACAACGCAAGAACACGGCTCGAGCTCGGCAGAACACAGTTCTTGTCGACCCTCGACCTTTCGCCGCAATAGAATTCCATGTTCCCAGTTCTCCCGACGAGCTAATTGTGACACAGATTCATCTCTTCGAGCAGTTGAAGCAGCTGGTAACGGTAATCAATCGTCCTCTTTGTTCTTTTTAACCGGCGCTGACACCTTTTGATCATGTACAGGAGTTACTGGAATTCTTTACGAACCCCAAACTCGCAGAACACGCAAAGCAAGTCTTTTTCAAACAGCCTCTCCAGTATGTCCCCATCAAACCGACCCACTCCACCGAGGCCGAACCTGTCTCGAACGAGTCCAATACGAGCGCGCCCGACCTCGGTGCATTCCCCCACATTCGGCCTCTGGCTGCGGCCAAATACTTCGACGATGAATCTGGCCTCGGACCTTGGCCGGTCATTGTCTCCAACCGCGCCGTGACGCTTTTGCGGCAAATGCAGAAGAGGGATAGTCGTGGTTTTATGATGGTGCGGAAAAAGATCACGTGAGTCGCGTTCTCCAAGTCTCATTTCGCGCATCAAGTCCCTGGATAAACGCGTACTCAAACCTTATCCCAATGGTTCTCTGATTCTCGATCCCACTTTAGTGAGCTCTCTCAAGGATTCTTCTCGGACGATAATCAGAAACGGTTGATTGGTTTGGATACCGAAGGTGAGTTGCTCGCATGTGCCTGATGGTCTCCGATGACTGATCGCTGCGTGACAGCTCCAATCTACGAGGCCAAAGTCTCGCGTGATGTGCGCATTGTGTATCAAATCGACTTGGATACCGACCTAGAGACCAAGGTAGGCTTTGGGTTATTAAACAGATCCTCTCTTGAATCTTACAACCGCACTTTCCAGGTCGATAGACAAAGTAAGATCGAGGTTGTTTATCAAGTTTTACATATATTTTAATGTTGGGTTATAGTTATCAAGCTCTATGGTATATGCACACATGCCCAGCTCGATGATCGTCTTTGGGCCTCAGTGTCGCAGTTCTACATTAATCGGCGTGGAAAAGAGTATCGTCGTCGGTAAGTACAGTCACCGAATGACTCTGTTTAGTTGTGACTTATCTCTCTCCGATAGATGCTTGTATCGCATGACCCATCGTGCTCCCGGCCAAAACGTCACCGCGCCAGCGCAGTTCCCACACGAGGAAGACTTTGAATTGCCACTCGAGATCACGCCGACCATCGCTCCAAGCATGGAAGTCATGACGGAAAAGGATTTCTTGGAGGTAGGTTGCGTCTAAATTGTTGTTCGAACCATTTGCTCACTACGTTCACTCCTAGTTGCACTCATTTATCGCGTATGTTTCACATCTGCCAACTTGATTAGCCACTCATTCTAGCAAGCAGGCTGGAGAAATTCATTCCCATGTCTCAAACACTAATCGACTGTAAGTTATTTTAGGTTTGGTTGCGTGAACGAGACTCATCACATTCGCAGCGATCCTCAACGACTCCGACGCGAGCCACGTATTTCATGTCTCGTTAGTGTTGAATCTTTGGGTCACACCGTAGCTAACCATACAATGAGTGTAGTGCGAAGGAAAAGGAAATCATATATCATCATTCAGCATGCTTTGTTTTGGGTCGTAGTGGCACCGGTATGTCTTACTTCCTTATAGGAGACACGCTTGCTCATTTCAGCCAGGTAAAACCACGAGTATCCTTTTCAAGGTATGTTTCGCTTTTAGATAACACGCCTTTCTGCTATTTTTTTACTGGAGCCCATGCATGCAGATGATTGGTATCGAAAAACTCTATGAACAGATGGAAGATGTTGCAAAACCGCGCCAAGTCTTTGTCACGCAATCACGAGTCCTCGCGCAGCGAGTCCAGGAGTATTATCAAAACCTTGTAACAGCTGCTTCTTCAACCTCTCAAGGGGCCGAACAACCTCAAGACGAGGAGCATGTGCTAGCGGATCTTGACGACGAGGATGCTAGCGCTTTTGGGCTACCCCCTAGGTACTCGATGCTTGAAGATAAACATTTCCCATTATTCTTGACATATGACCAGGTTGGTTTGCTTTTATTGATTGCGGTTGATGGCCTCCTAAAAACTGCTACCCCTACAACAGCTTTGCAGTTTGCTCGAAGCAGATTTTGGACTTAAGTTTAAACGCTCTACACGCACCAAAGCCCATGTCGCAGCTGAGCAGCGATTTGCCATTCATGATGTCACTGACGTTAAGATTGATCTCGACAAGGAAATTGATGCGGAACAAACACTTGGCGCCGAGACTTCGCCTGTCGACACCAAGGAAGACATAGCACATGCTCGGCGTGCGGCAGTTACATTTGAGTATGTTCAGCTCCCCCACTGTCATTAATATCTTTGCTAATAGTTCATGCGTAGCATATTCGTCGCTGCCTACTGGCAACACTTTGACTACCAACTCAAAAAAGGCCTCGACCCTGCTTTGGTCTATAGTGAATTCCTAGGGGTGATCGAGGTCTGAAACTCAAATGAATCAACTCACCTTTGACTCGTATTTACTGAGAGAATCCACAGGGCTCTGAGTTTGCGTTGGGAGCCAAGAATGGTGCCTTGAGCCGAGAAGAATATGCCAACGTAAGCGACCGGAAAACATCGTTCGCATCCCAGCGAGACCGTGTCTACGATTTGTATGAAATTTATCGCAAGCGCAAGCGGGAGCTTGGAGGATACGACGCTGCGGAGCGGTATGTTGGATTCAGCGCTGACCAAACATTATCTAATTTTCTAACACTTGACTAGCACTCACGCATTGATCGGAGCGATGAACGGAGGTATACCTGGTGCAAAAATCGATTGCCTGTACGTATGCTTTTTTCCCTTTTTAACCTGTGCTTGTTGACAAAGTCTTTTACCTAGGTATGTGGACGAGGTAAAGATAATTTACTTATAAAATTAAACAGGCTCTTACGCTTCACCAGGCTCAGGATAATTTGCTTATCGACATTAAGTGTAAGTTCGACTCTCGACCGCTGTACAGCTTGCTAATAAAACCACAGTGTTACACACACTAAGCAATAACCCTCATGGAATATTCATGGCAGGAGACACTGCGCAGGTCTGCTTTTGTTTCACTTTGGGTCTTCAGGATTTCCAGCGCTCATCGTTTATGTTAGACAATCTCCGCGGGTAGTTCATTTCGCTTCGAGGATCTTAAGGCATTTATGTGGCGCTTGGAGGTTAGTGTTACATGCGCATATACCCTAATTCTTGACCATTCCTCCCGCTTGTCTATATAGGAAAAAGATGAAGCCGTGCAGTGTGGGAAGCGTAACGCAATTCACCCCGCCCTTTTTCACTTGGCAGTCAACTACAGGAGCCATGGTGGAATTGTCGATTGCGCTAGCTCTGTCGTTCAGCTCATCTCGGAGCTGTTCCCGCATTCAATCGATACACTCAACAAAGAAACTGGGCTGATTGATGGCCCCAAGCCTATATTCTTCTCGGGATGGGATCGCGGTGAAGTTCGATTTGAGCAATTTCTAAGAGGAGAAGCGTACGCCATTCGTTGAAGTCGTATGATTTCATGTGCTTACGAGCAATTCATATTTTTAGAGATACCAGGATCGATTTCGGGGCATCCCAGGTGATCCTGGTCCGCAACGATGCTGCTCGCGACGCTCTGCGAGCTCAAGTAGGGGAGATTGGCCTCATCTTGACCCTCTACGAAAGCAAGGGTAAGTATTCCTAAGCAGAATGAATGCACAAAATTAACATTTCTTCTAGGCCTTGAGTTTGACGATGTTCTATTGTACAACTTCTTCGAAGACTCAGTTCCTTCAGTCTCCGTATGGCGAGTTATCCTCCACGGACTTCAAGGAGTGAACGTAGCTGTGCCCCGTTTTGACGAAATCAGGCACGCAGTCATCTGCACCGAGCTGAAAAACTTGTATGTTGGTCTCACTCGCGCGCGAAACCACTGCTGGATTTGGGAAGAGTCAGACAAGGGAGAGCCGATGAAAGTAGGGAGGCCGGGCTTGCTATAATAACAACTACTGATGCCCAAGACAGATGTTTTGGACCAAGAAGAAACTGGTCTCACTTTGCGGACCAGAGGACCCAATGCCCCAACTTGGTGGTGCGTATTCAGATCGGAAAATATCCTAATATCAATCCATTGATCGGCTCGATTATTGCTTTAGTTTCGTCCTCGGAAGCAGACTGGGCAAAAAGCGGTCGGCTACTCTTCAACAAAGGGCTCTACCCTCAGGCTATGTTTTGCTTCGAAAAGGCCGATCTACTTGTGGAACGCGATATTGCCAGTGCATACCAAGCTCGTAAAAATGCTCGGCTTCTTCTGGCCAAGGACCGACAGACCCGTCGCGCTGCCTTCCGTGACGCAGCAAAGAATTTCTTGGATTGTGCAATACTCTCGAAGGGCAAACAGCAAACCTCTTGCTATCTTCGAGCCGCGGAATGCTATCTTCAAGCAGAGGAATGGAAGTCTGCTGCAGAGTCATTTTTATCGGCTAACGAATTCGACCAATCTGCAAAGAACTTCCGCCGTGCAGGGTGTTTTTCGGAGGCGGTTGGTGTGGTCAAGCAACATCGACCGGACATGACTGCTGGATTAGCTGATGAGATTTATGGAATTGCTCGGCTTCAGTTCTTACGAAAGTCACAATATCAGTGAGTTGACGCAGGGCTGACTGAGTTCCAAGCAAGAAATCCGCTAACCTATCTTACTTAGACAAGCAACTGAGCTATTTGATGATGTCGAAGAGCAACTAGAGTATATGGAGGATTATGGGTTTGACGCAGCTCGCATTCACGTACTTGAGCTTCACAAGCGTTTTGCCGATGCGGCTACAGTGGCACTAGGTGAACGCAATATCCTTGAATGTGTTCGATTGCTGTTGTGCTCGGACGATGGCGAACTCATCCGTCAGGCGGTGGGCCATATCGTTCACGGTCTCTGGACACTCTTGCCTTACGGCACCTCCGGGGCGCAAATCAAGAACCCAGTGGTTGCGTCATTACTGCAGCAGATTTCTACTATTGACACGAAAATATTGAATGAGCACGAGCAACGACAGGTATGCAATCTCATAGTAGCAGCTTATTGTTGTACTTAATTTGGGGGTTTCAGATCGAAATATTCCAGGTTTTGCACTCCAAGAATCTGGAACGCACTGTTGCTCTGGCAAGGGCAAATGCCGCACTGGCTCGCTCGTCAGAGGCTCATGCATCAGAAGCCCTACTTTGCTTTGCCCACTGCTCAGGAAACGTTTCGTCTTTGCGGAACTCAACCACCTCTGACCTTATCGTAAAGTCCAGCCTAGCTCTGAGCTACTTCAATGGTCTAGGTCATCTTGCCCGGAACTTTCAAGCTTCTTCTCTAGAGGCTCAGCGCCTTTTAGGCTTTGAGCCGGTTCACTCGAACAGCAATATAGACCCTGAGGAAAGCGACCAGCCTACAGTCCCCGACTATTGGTTATTCTCATCTTCAATAATGTTCGAGAAGGCCCAGGCCATTTCAGGCGCTGTGGAGCCAACTCCGTTTGCTCTTGGAACTTCCGCTATAGTCGTGTCCGAGTCAGATATCTGTCGACTTGCACCAGAGGTGATCATGGCTAGGTTGACATCCGAAGCGCGGAACATGCATGTCGCGGCCAATGCTGCACGCTACATCCAACCATGCTTGGAGTTTGCAATTTTTGGGAAATGCAACCGGTCGGATTGCGGGCGGGGCGAGATCAACAGCTTGAACCTAGCTGCCGAAAACCGTCAAGCTGCCTTCAATGCTAGGGTTCGAGCCCATATCTTGCAAGTTCTGATCGCCCATACCTATTCCGCCAAGACGGTGGAAGAAGAACGAGAACACAAAGTGATTAAATGGTAAGAATTCGAGCTCCTTAACCATTCAAGCATCCAGGCTTAATTTCACTTAATTTAGGAACTGGTTTCGTAAGACATATGATACTTTGACGCCCCATTTCCCGCCCTTGGGGGGAGTACTCTGCGTGGACCCAAAGCTGGTTTTAGAGCTCAATCGAGGAGCAGAGGTTATCTCTGGTTGGTGTGAACGCAACTTACAAGAGCTTGACCCTGGATATGGAGTTCCTTCAAGGTTCCTATCCGACGTTTTGGCCTCGCTTGAGCTTGCATTCCGGGTAAATCGACAGAACTTTGCTGCATACGCGCCTCTCTTGCACTCTAGGAGGCTCATTCGTGGACGTTTTGACCTGCTGTTGAGCCCACAGGGTGTTGATCCACGCCTCGGCCGTTCAATTGTGCACGATTTCATAGATTTCTATATGGGGAAATCTCATGATAATTTGTTTCGCGTTACTTTTGCTATTCAGTAAGTGACGGCTTCAAACAGTAATGTATTCTGGATTGATTTAGTTGCTTTCCAGTCATATCTTATTCAAACCTTTGGCGATTGAAGCTAACGTGCTAGTTCACCTACTGGAGTCTGTCGGGCGCGAGATGATTCTTCAAGCTCGCAAATGGGCAGCGGGGAATTTGGGCAGTCTCGGCATTTTCGACGGACTCCTGCTACCTCAATCTTGGGCGCTGGATATCGTAAAGCACCCCCCGCCATTAGTTCAGCAACCTTGGCAGATGCACGTTTTCGTAAATTCTCTTTACAAGGTGCTGGAATACCTTCGTACATACGACCTGGGAAATTCAGGCAAGTAGTTTTTTAAAATGAATTGAATGGGATCCTAACCCGGTTTCTTTAGTACTTTATGGGTTTAGCGGCGGCCTGACTATCATAATGCGGGGAGTGCTAATTTTAAGAATGTGAATCATTTCTTTGCTATTCTTTTGTCGCGTGTCTAATAACATAGCGCATTTAGTTGCCGATTGCTCATCTTAGGTAAGCATCTAGTTAACCCGCCATGATGCTTCCCGTTAACGACAATTTTGGTTAGTTGCACTTAATTTTGGGTTCCACATGTCTGCGAAGAACGACGTACGCATCAATATCGCTCGCTCACTTACCGGACCCGGCAACATACACAACGCATTGTGTTCCAGGTGAATACCCTTCCGGCCTGTTTAGGCATTCGCAGATTAAAAATTTCGATTCGTGGATAGGTTTGCGCGTGCCGACTCTTGGAACGACCTCGAAGCGGCTCTCAACCGTTCCCCACTCAATCGCGCTGCCGACCAACTTGTCCATTTGAGGCGTGCTGGCAACCGCGCACGCACCATCCCTGGCATCAAACAAGTATTTTACAACAATATTAAGCCGGAGCTAGAGAACCTGCTGTCTTTAACTGGCCCACCAGACAAGCAATCTGGCGGAAACTCACTGAACCCCGAAGCCAAATCGTTTGTTCAGTCCCAGCCAGGCGTACCTAATATCTCTCAAGATTCAGGTACACCACAAAATGAAGGGAATAGCGCGGCGGTGGAAACAGATATTGCTTCAAACCAGACGACTGCAGACAATTTTGGCGGGCTGGTTCCATCTCAGGTCGACTATCTAGCATCCGCGCCCAAAGCCGTGGCTCAGCGAGTCCTCACGTCCAGTGACATTATTGCTGGAAAGTGCATCCTATTTTTCTACAGGAGATATAGCTTCCGGCAACGGGTTAAAGCATGGCTAGCTGTTCGTACCATCCGGTCGTATTACCTTCGGCATCGCCAACGGCACAGAATCGTTCATACGGCATTCGACGAACGACTCCGCGTGCTTCATCAAGAGTACAAGAAGGATGCCAGTTTGATTAGTGGTCCACTGCTTCTCGCCCAAGTGTCCCGCCGTCACCAGCACATTTTGCTCGGACCTATGCCCCATGTTGTCGAATATCTTCGTGGACTGGAGCGGATAAATCAACGACAGAAGGAATCCAACAAGAAACGACTGCAGAAGGTCCAACATGAAGAGCTGGAAAAGGTTCAAGCGAGAATGAACATTTGCAGGTATGTTACATTTGAAGCTGTTGTGAGAGAAGAGGCGCTTATGTCACCATCAGCGATTTGTCCAAACGGTTCAAACGGCTTGGCCCCAAAATCCAGCCAGGGCGACCAGCGGGAAGTGTCTTACACAATATGCAGAGCCTTCGTGAAAAGGTCCAAGAGGTAGACTCCCTGCGTAGCGCCATCATCCAAGCCTTCGACAAAACCGCGATCCCGGCGGCTCTCGAAGCTCATTACGAGCTAGGTGTCAAAGCAATCCTCGCTCCGTCGGTCAAACCCACTGCGCCTAATCCCCCAAAGCCTGAGCTCAATACGTCGGACCTTGGAGAGGGGCTTGAATTGTATTAAAGCTACTTCTTGTCATGCCACCGCGCAATCATCTATGTAGTTTGTCGTTTGTTGAATATATGATCCAATCTTGATTCGATGTGCGTCTTGTTTCAGATTGGGCGAGCTTCTGGCTGTAGATGTGCACGTTTTGCTGGAATTCTACAACTATACGCGTTGAATACCTGGATGGAAATAGCTGTTTTCCTTCTCCGCATGCAGAACAATAAGAACTAACTCACCTTCGTCCGGGCTTTACGTATCCTGATGTATAAAAATTGCTTTTGAATAAACTTTTTAAGCTCAGGTCTTTCCTGGTCACCCTACGTCCGAGATCTTAGATTTAATGTTTCGGTACCTCAGCGAACAATCACGATAGACATGATATACGATTCCAAAATGGTGATTTGTACTTGAGAAGTAGCAGTATACATAAATTTAGTAACGGGCAGGGTTCATGATTGTACCTTTTCAAGTCCTAAGTATTTTCATGCATATGGTTTTGCGAGCAAATATAAGTTATCCCTAACACGAAAATGAAACTGAGTCTCCATTAAATCCGATTGTACAATTTAAGCAAAACGCTTACTGGAAGGCTGCGTCACTCATGAATCCGTATAGCATTCTCAGAGCCAATGGAAGAGCCAGTAGAAACCACATAACCAACATTTTGGTCCATCTGAGTCGCGCCTCAGAGGCCCAAACTTCCTGCCGTCAAGCGTTCGCTTGCAGGTCCAGCTAGCCTCTGTAAGCTCGGGCCAGTCATCCGCATCGTGCATTTGGAAAAGTCTGGAAGGTCATCATCTGATACTACCCAGGTGAAAGGAAGAACTGCACGGTAGAAAAATCGAATGACATAAAGATAGAAGAGTGATACGAGCCATGGGATAGGTGTACATACGTGCTGTTGAGCTCATCACCCATGTCCCTGTTGACGTATCGTTCATCTGGCGTCACAAAACCTACAAGTATCCACAAGAGGATCGGCTTGAGTATACGACAGCAAAAAAATTAGAGTTATTGCTTATTATAGTCCAAGAACAGGCAAACGTATAAAGACAGTGGTATCGGTGAGGGGCCTTGGGCGTGATTGATTCAGGGTGTGTGAATAGGGCATCACAGCAGACAAGTCAGAGATAGGTCGGCAAAGTAACTTTTTTTGGGTATTATCAGCTTTGGTTGTATCGGGGGTAGTACCTAAGTTCAAAAGTTTCCTAGCAGCGTGCTTAGCAGACTGGATAAATTGAGACGTTTTCAGCGAGCATGCAGGACTCAAGAGTCAAGTTCCTCCTCCGAATCTCTAGAGGGGAATGAAAAAATCCCAGAAAAGGTCTGTTTGTAGTGTTGACTAGTTAGAGTCATTGTTGGGAGTACAAGAACTCAGCATTCCGAGGCGAATGGAGTTTTTGCGAAGACGTGCGTCACGTGCGCAACCACCTTTGTCACAAAAAGGGTCTGAGCCCTGTTGCCCCGCGTGGCTAAGTTGTCAAGTTGCCACTCTGACAATCCTCCGCATCCAGCTGTCGACCATAACTTGCTCTAATTTTGAAATTTACTGTAAACGGTTCAATAAGGTATGGCGCGTCATAGCCGTACTAAATCGGATGTCCGGCCGTCCGCACTCCATATGTCTCCAACGAAATCGAAAATACAAGACCTGCGTTCTCCAGTGTCCCCTCTGACGGGAAGTGACACCTCGCGAACCCGATCCATGAGCATTATGTCTTCTATTGCTCCGTCGAAAACTCCTGAAGAGTGGATTGAATTTGCGCTTATGAAGATATGGGAATCTGGCAGACCTGCCCCAGCGATTGAATTTCTGGAAGCCCAGGACCCAGACCTCTTGGAATTCCTAATGACCGGTATAGATCTCTTCTTTTTATCTCAGAGATGCCCGACTAAATCCCAATATCTAATTATTTAGCCAATGAAGACATTTGGAGCGCGGTCCACGATTCTATATGCAACAACTCATTCCCACTTACCCAGGCCGCATGGAGGGAAAGTCTTAGCTCTGTCTTGATTCAACGATTTTACCTATATTTGAATCGTCTACCTCCCAACTTGGTGGACCGGAGAGTGGATGAGACAATTCGGCAGGTCCTCGCTTTTGTGGCCGTAGTGGGGGTGCTTGATCATATCACCTTTGATCAAACAACTGAGCCCAAAAGGAAAGGCGATCCTGAAGAAGAGGATCCTTTCTTTACCACGAAGAAACCACAGAAGAAGCGGAGGAACACGACTCGCGCGCGACAAAACAGCATCGTAGTCGATCCTCGACTGTTTACCGCGATAGATTTCGACATTCCCACTTCCCCGAATGAGCTAGCAGTGACCGAAATCTGCCTCTTTGAAGGATTGAATCAGTTGCTAAAGGTATTTAGGAATACCCTTTGTTCCTCTGAGTTGAAGTTGAAACCCCTTTTATGATATCCAGGAGCTACTGCAGTTCTTTACCGACCCGAAAATCGCAGATCATGCGAAGCAGCTGTACTTTAAACAGCCTCTCCAATATATCCCCGTCAAGCCAGTCCTCCCCGCTGAAGTCGGGCCTATCTCAGATACGACTAATGCGAGCGCACCCGAGCCTGGCGCATTCCCCCACATTCGGCCTCTAGGCGCAGCTAAATACTTTGACGACGGTGTGGGCCTGGGATCTTGGCCAGTAATTGTATCTGGTCGTGCTGTAGCGCATTTACGGCAAATGCAGAAGGGAGACAGTCATGTCTTCGCAATGGTGCGGAAAAAGATCACGTGAGTTGTGTTCCATAAGTATTATTTTGCGCATCGAGCCCTGAATAAACGCGCATCCAAACCTGATATTATTGATTTTGTGCTCCTCGACCCCATTGAATTCCCTTTCGATCCCAGTGAGCTATCCCAAGGATTCTTCTCCGACAGTAATCAGAAGAGATTGCTTGGTTTAGAAACAGAAGGTACGCTGCTTGCAGTTGCTTGTATCGCTTTCAACAGCTAATTACTACCTGATAGTTCCTATCTATGAAGCTAAAGTTTCGCGCGATCTGCGTATTGTGTATCAGATTGACTTGGACACTGACCTAGAGGCTAAGGTAGGATTCCGATATTGTCAAGCACCAATCTTGCATCTCACATACATGTTTCCCTAGGTCGATAAGCAGAGTAAGATTAGCGCTGTTCCCCCGCGTGCGACACATTTTAACATCAAGATATAGTCATCAAGCTCTACGGAGTTTATACCCATGCCCAACTCGATAATCGTCTTTGGGCGTCAGTGTCGCAGTTCTATATTAATCGACGCGGAAAAGAATATCGTCGTCGGTAAGTGCGCTCATCAGAAAACCTCGGTGGCCGGCAGATTGAATCATTTCCCCTGAATAGATGCTTGTATCGTACCACCCATCGCGCGCCTGGTCAAAACGTCACCGCGCCAGCTGAGTTTCCACACGAAGAAGATCTTGAATTACCGCTCGAGATCACTCCCGCCATTACTCAAAGCGTTGAAGGCATGACTGAAAAGGATTTTCTGGATGTAGGTTGACTTTGAGTTTTTGTTCGAGCCTTTCGCTAACAATGCATGTTCGTAGTTGCACTCACTTATTGCGTATGTTCGACGTCTAGTGATGAAGTCATTGCTCATACAGTCAGATTCACAGATTGGAGAAGTTTATTCCGATGTCAAAAACGCTGATAAACTGTCAGTCTTCTTGGCCTTGGCTTTGATGATGACGCTCACTCTAGTTGTAGCTATCTTGAACGACTCGGATGCAAGTCACGTATTTCACGTATCGTAAGCTCACGAATTCATAACGATATATATTGGCTCATCATATTGTACAACTAGGGCAAAGGAGAAGGAGATAATATATCATCAATCAGCATGCTTCGTTCTCGGTCGTAGCGGAACTGGTATGTTCTGCCTCTCATGCAGAAACCTGTGTACTTATGCAAGTCAGGCAAAACTACGAGCATTCTCTTCAAGGTAAGTATCGCTTTCTTTGCTATGATTCTCTTCTCTGACCGAAGATGGTATTGGTAGATGATTGGCATCGAAAAGCTTTTCGAACAGATGGAAGAGCTCGCAAGACCGCGTCAAGTTTTCGTCACACAATCGCGAGTACTCGCTCAGCGAGTCCGAGAGTACTATCAGAATCTGGTATCTGCGGCGTCTTCTACCTCGTCTCATGGGGATGAACAAGTCCAAGAGGAGGAACACGTTCTAGCCGATCTTGACGACGAAGATGCTAGTGCTTTTGGGTTGCCCCCTAAATATTCGATGCTTGAAGACAAACACTTCCCGTTGTTCTTGACATATGACCAGGTTGGTAACCTCTACTCACCATGGTGACCAGACTAACCAAAAGTGGGCTATTTATCAACAGCTTTGCAGTCTAATCGAGGCGGACGTTGGGCTCCAATATAGGCGCTCCACACGCACCAAGGCTTACGCTGCAGCTGAGAAGCGATTTGCCATCCAGGAGGTCGAAGATGTCAAAATTGATCTCGACCAAGAGCACAATGAAGAGCCATCTGGCGGCGGTGAAACTTCTCCAATTGACACACGAGAGAGCGTAGCACACGCTCGCAGTGCAGCAGTTACTTTTGAGTACGTTCAAATCACTAGCTTTCTGGTGGATAACTTACAGACTTTTACACAGCGTCTTTGTTGCCGCTTATTGGCCACATTTTGATTACCGACTTACGAAGGGTCTCGACCCCGCATTAGTTTATAGCGAATTCCTAGGAGTCATAGAGGTCTGAAACGTAGTTCGGTTTCCGGGTTCAATTGTGCTCATCCAATTACTTGACAGGGCTCAGAGTTTGCGTTGGAAGCTAAGAATGGTGCTTTGAGCCGGGAGGATTATGCTGGGATGAGCCATAGGAAAACGTCGTTTGCGTCACAACGGGATCGCATTTATGATCTGTACGAAATCTATCGCAAGCGCAAACAAGAGCTTGGGGGCTATGATGCTGCAGAGCGGTATGTCATATTTCTGGCCGGCAAGCACCGAATTGATCATTTTAAAATATCCAGAACCCAGGCGCTAATAAGTGCAATGAATGGGCATTTAATCGGTAAAGGAATCGACTGCTTGTAAGTATCACTTTGCTGCCAATCTGAATTTGCTAATTTTGTTTTGCTCAGATACGTTGACGAGGTAAGCCAAGCTGTGCTGTTTTGTGGAGAGTATTCTTATGCTTGGCTAGGCCCAGGATAATCTACTTATCGACATCAAATGTAAGTTTGTAGACCCGATTATCGAGCATGTCTCTAATGAAAACATAGTGCTACACAACCTGAGCAACAACCCACATGGAATTTTCATGGCTGGAGACACAGCCCAGGTGTGTTTCAACTCCATGCTCGTAGTAGAATCGGTGCTAACCATCATTACTAGACCATCTCTGCTGGTAGCTCCTTTCGGTTTGAAGACCTCAAGGCATTCATGTGGCGCTTAGAGGTCAGTATCGCGCATGCATATACCCGCTTTTCTGATTAGTTTGTTTTATTTTCCGCGCAGGAAAAAGAAGAAGCTGTGCGCTGTGGGAAGCGTAGCGCAATTCACCCCACCCTCTTCCACTTGGCAGTCAACTACAGGAGCCATGGTGGAATTGTCGATTGCGCTAGCTCCGTTGTTCAGCTCATCTCAGAGCTCTTCCCCTATTCGATTGATAGGCTAAACAAGGAAACTGGACTGATTGATGGCCCCAAGCCTATATTTTTCTCGGGATGGGATCGAGGCGTCGTTCGATTTGAACAGTTTTTGAGAGGAGAAACGTATGTTGCGCATTCAAAATAACTGACGCAACCTTCATTAGCTCACGGTTGAAACTCGCTTTTCTAGGGATACTAAGATAGACTTCGGTGCCTCGCAAGTCATTCTTGTCCGCAACGATGCGGCCCGAGACACCCTACGCGCTCAGGTTGGGGAGATTGGGCTCATATTAACCCTCTACGAAAGCAAAGGTGAGGGCGTTTGAACAAAAGGAGCGTCCAAAGCTGACCCCAATTCAAGGCCTCGAGTTCGACGACGTGCTGCTGTACAACTTTTTTGAAGACTCGGTTCCTACAGCCTCAACTTGGCGAGTTATTCTTCATGGGCTTAACGGGGTAAACTTGGGCCCTGTACCTCGCTTCGACGAAATCAGGCATGCGGGAATTTGCACCGAGCTGAAGAACCTATATGTTGGCCTTACTCGTGCACGTAATCACTGCTGGATATGGGAGGAGTCTGATAAGGGTGAACCAATGAAGGTAAATCAATAATTCCTGAACCCAACGGTGGCTAATCCTCAATGATAGATGTTTTGGAACAAGCAAAATCTTATCACGCTTTGCGGACCTGAAGATCCTATGCCTCAGCTTGGCGGTGTGTTTATATTCTACCGTGTAAAGCCAAACCCGAGTTACTGATTACCCGACACTATCTAGCCTCGTCCTCAGAAGCGGAGTGGGCAAAAAGCGGACGATTACTCTTCAACAAAGGACTGTACCCTCAAGCTATTTTTTGCTTTGAAAAGGCAAATCTTCCACGGGAACGAGATATTGCAAGCGCATATCAAGCTCGCAAAGAGGCTCGACTTCTGCTCTCTAAATCTGTAGATCGGCAAATTCCTCGTATTGCTTTCTCCAATGCTGCCAACGATTTCTTGAGCTGTGCTTTTCGCTCCAACGGCAAACAGCAAACCTCGTGCTATCTTCGAGCCGCAGAATGCTTTCTGCAAGCGGAGGAATGGAAATCTGCAGCAGAAGCATTCTTTGCAGCCAACGAATTTGACCGGTCTGCGAAGAATTACCGTCGCGCAGGGTGCTTCTCGGAGGCTGTGGATGTGGTGAAGAATTTCAGAGACAAAGTTCAGAAAGGGGTTGCAGACGACATCATAGCAATTGCTCGATTGGAATTCCTACGTAAAGCTCAATACCAGTAAGCTGCATTTATTTGTCTGAAACCAAATTGCTCATCTAGATCAATTTCAGACAAGCAACTGAACTCTTTCATGATGTGGAAGAGCAGCTTGAATACATGGATGACTTTGGATTTGACGTAGCGCGCATTCATGTGTTGGAACTCCACGAACGCTTCCCTGACGCAGCTGACGTTGCTCTGCAAGAAGGAAACATTATTGAATGCGTGCGACTCTTGATGCTTTCAAAAGATAACGGTCTCATACGCCAAGCAATAGAACACGCCATTCACGGCTTGTGGTCCCTCCTTCCTTTCGCATCGGCCAACAATGCGGCCCATCAAGCTAATGCTGCATCCCTGCTTAGTCAAAGCTTAAATGTTGATATCCAAACCATTGACGAAAGGGGAGCTCAACAAGTATGTAAACATTGTATGCTCCTTTTTTCGAACTAACCACTTACCTAAATCCACAGATCGAATTATTTCGAGTTCTGCAGGAAAACAACCAGGATCGTTTAATGTCCTTAGCCAAGGCAAAGGCAGTTCTCTCTCAGCTTCCTGAAGCGCTACTTTGCTTTGCTCGCTGCTCTCGACAACTTACCACTACCTTGCAGAATTCCGTGCTCTCAGATCTGGTCAAAAAAGCTGGCCTCTTCCTCAACTACTGTACTGGTCTGCAGAAGCTCTCCCGCAATTTCCAGGTGTCCGAGCGTGCCACCCAACGTCTATTGGGATTTGTGCCTGTGCGGAATCACGAAGATGCCGCCGAAGACGAATCAAACGACTCCGTAGCTACCGAGTACTGGATCCTTTCCTCGTCTTGCATGTTCGAAGCTGCACAAGCTGCCCTTCCGGCTACGGAGCTGACTCCTCATGCACTTGGACTCACCGCCATTTCCGCCTCCGAATCAGACCTGCGTCGCCGGGTAATGAGTTCACTGCTTGCTCAGCTCAACGGTGAGGTACGGAAAATGCATAGTGCAGCAATTGCAGTACGGTACTTGCGCCCTTGCCTGAACTACGGAATATTTGGAAATTGTACGCTTCCTGATTGCGGTCGACAAGATGTTAGCAGCATACATCTCAGTGACCTGGATCGGCAAACCCATTTCAACATGAGGGTTCGCTCCCATGTATTGCTTATTCAAGCCGTTCAAACCTTTTCTCCCCAAAATTGGCAAGATGAAGGGGAGCGTCGTGGTATTAAGCGGTGGGTCCTCATTCTTGATTTATGTTCGTTTACTTAGCTTGCAAGTATAGCATATGGACCCACAAAATATACGAGACTTTATTCCCGTACTTCCCTCCTCTCGGAAACTTCCTCTGCGTTGACCCAAAACTAGTTCAGGTTCAAGACCTAAATAAGGCCTTGGAAGTTCTATCTTGGTGGTGTGAAACCCGTCTCCATGAGCTAAATCCCTTTGGACCAGCACCCAGATACTTCCTATCGGAGGTGCTTTTATCACTGGAGCTTGGGTACCGGGTGCAACAACGCGTTTTTGAGGGCTATGTGATGAAGTTACATTCTCGAGACCTTGTCCGTCCTCACGAGCTACTAGCTCCAACATCCAACCGTTCTATGATCCATGATTTTATCGATTTCTATGGGGAACGGACTGAGCGCACACTACAGGGCGTGTTGAGCGGTGTTCAGTAAGTATTTGCTACTTGCTACTTGCTAAATACTGAGACAGCTCCGGTGCGCTGTCGCAGGTTTATCATCACCAAGTCACTGGCCATCGAAATAAATGTTCTAGTTCAACTGTTAGAATCTATTGGGCGCGAGGTCATTATGCAGGCCCGAACATGGTATTTTGGAGGCCCCGCCATTAGGAACCAGCCAGAAAAATTGATATCAGCAAGATCTCGGGCACTCGATGGGGTACTTCTCCCTCGCTCATGGGCTCTGGACATTGTGCAAAGGCCACTCGCTATGGTTCAAGTAGGATGGGAGACACAAGCTTATATCGACGTCCTACTCCAGCTTCTGGTTGCTTTACGGTACGATAACCCAGAGCAATCCCGTAAGTACACCCTACCTAGCCCCCTAAAGAACCATTCTTAACACATCTGTTCAGCATTGTACACATTGAACGGGAAATTGGGAACTATTTTGCGAGGGATAATGATGGTTAGAGTGTGAGTCAACACCCGCGACGCACTGTGTAGTCATTGACGTGCATCCTTCGCTTGGCCCATAGATGCAGGCTGCTAATCTTAGGCAAGGGCATATACCCAAGTAAACTCGTCGAATACTATTTACATTTTGTCTTTTTGAATAGTTTCACATAATCTTGAACAAAATCACTATAGCAGGAACTTGATCCGACAGTCGATAGCTCGATCGCTTGGTGGCCGAGGGGCTTTCCAAATCAACTTGTGTCTACGGTAACCACCACTCCTTGTATTGCCAAAGTGTTTTACAAACTAACATAAAATGTCTTAGCTATGTCCGGGCTGATTCCTGGCAAGATCTTGTGCTCGCCCTGACCGACGGACCGCTCAACCGTGGCGCGGATGAGCTGGTTCAGCTGTCTTTGCGAAGCGGTCAAATCCAGCCACGCAAAATACCTGGCGTCAGGCTAATCACCTATGAAAGCATCAAACCTGACCTCGAAAACCAGCTGTCCTTTGTTAGCTCACATGATCCCTCGCTGGGAGCAGCGCTCAATCCGGAGGCTAAACCATTCGCCCCAGCGCCTAGAAAGCCGACTGCCGACGCAGACGAGCCTGCCAAACAACCTCAGACTACAGGCGAAGGAAACGTCGGAGACGATGCAAATCAGACCACCGTCGACGGCCCAGCAGGCCTTGTCACGTCGCAAGTCAATTTCAGAGCACCTGCTCTGGATACTGTTCTTCAGCGTTCACTGGCGGAATTGGACATCTCAGCGGGTCTCAAGATTTTGTTTTGCTATCGAAGATACCGTGTTAGGCAAAGGGCACAAGCACGACGCGCAGTGGGCATCATATGGGCTTACTACACTCGACACTATCGCCGCCGTCGAGGGTTGTCGGGAGGCAGCGAAGACACGATTCGAAAGCTTCATCTGGAATATAAACGAGGCGTCGACTCTATCGAATGTCCTCTATTACTGGCCAAGATGTTCCGCCACCACGAGATGATTTTGCAAGGTTCCATGCCTCACGTACTAGTTTACCTTAGGGGACTCGAGAGGATCAATCAGCAACAAAGAGATACGACCAAGAAGAGACTTCAGAAGGTTCAACACGAAGAATTGGAAAGGGTTCAGGCTAAGATGGCTACTTGCAGGTAAGCTTGGATCAAGCAACCTCCCTGTTAGCGTGTCCCGCTTATTATGTTCTCGGTCTATATCATTTAGCACACTTGCTAAGAAGTGTAGGAAGCTATACCCGAAGGTTCAGCCTGGTTCGGATACTCTGCGCAGAATTTCCACTCTCAAAGAAAAAGTTCAAGAGGTGGATGAGTTACGCCAAGAGATCATTGGGGCATTTGGGGAGGGTTCAATTTCAGCGGCGCTTGAGGGTCACTACCTTTTGGGTGTGAGAATAATACTTGCGCCTGTCCACGAACCTACTGCACCCAAACCGCTGCGGCCGGAGTTGAACGCAGAGGATCTTGCAGATAGGCATTGATCTATTAGTGGGCAGAATGTATTTCTTACTCTGTTGTTTGTACAATTGAAACTTTGCTTGAACGTGAATATCTTATCGGCTGGTCTTAGAACTTAGTGTGAGCTGATCTTAGCCATTCACAGTAATAGCCTCACGTTTACTAAAACAGGGTGCTCCCTGAGTAGCAACTTGGCTATATGCACACTTCCATTCAGTTTATGAGATTCATTCCCCCAATGCATGTTCCACGGGTTCGAAACTGTTTTCATGATGTTCATTTCTAGCATTTAGTTTACATTGCACTGGAATCGTAGCGACGGAAGGTTCGGTTCGGCTAGTCGCAATATGCGCCTTCACTCGCGGGCTAATCATTGGTGAATGAGTATACAAAACGAATATAGCAAGCTCAAACTCACCGCAACGTCCCTAGCATACCTCAATAACACCCCCCGTCGTACAGTGAACGGCCGAGGCCCACGACTAATGAGAGACGCTTGGCGAGTGGCGCGTACCTCCTCTGACACATGCCACTCAATGGTACGCTTCTTTGCGTCAACGGTAATCTTATCTCCGTCCTCGACGAGAGCGATGGGCCCTCCTAGGTGTGCTTCAGGAGTGACGTGGCCTAAAAGATTCGGTAAGCTTTAATTTCCAGAAGACGTAGCGAAACAACATGGGGAGAATTGCGCAAAAGAGAATTTTTGGTATGGACTAACCAATGATGAAGCCTCTCGAGGCGCCGGAGAACCTGCCATCAGTGATTAGGCAAGTAGAGTTGCCAAGACCAGCACCCATAATCGCTCCGGTAGGACCTATAGACCATACTAAGTGAGTATATGCGCAATTTCTTCAGACCAAGCGCTTCATACCTAACATCTAAAACAATGCACCCGATTAACGCACCAAAGGCAACGAACACAAAGATCAAAACATACCTCGGGCATACCAGGACTTCCTTTTGGACCTTGGTACCGGAAGATAACAACTTGGCCTGCTTTGATTTCTCCCTTTTCGAGCGCGGGGTAAAAGTCGGACTCTCTATTTCCTACGGTCAGTCAATCTCGTTCTCTGGGTGAGTAGCACTCACGCGTCAAAGCACTTGGCGATGCCCTTTAAAAAGACGGACGCTTAAAATGAGCCACTCAAAACAACTTAGCGTCTAAGACATACCTCGAAAAATAGCCCCTCCTTTCCAGTAAGCTTCGCTACCGCTGAGCCAGGGGCCAGATTTCCCCTCAAGATCGTCAAATGACCCGTCTCTTTGATTGGCTTCTCTAGAGGCATAACCACCTGCTGGGCCCCCTCGCCAAACGTCAACTCCTCCACGTCTTCAAGATTCTCAGCCAGCGTGCGTCCTGTGACGGTCAACTGCGACCCGTCGATGAGGTCCGTGTGGTTTAAGAGATATTTGACCAGTGCTGGGATACCGCCTGCCCTATGAAGGTCTTCCATCATGTAGCGACCCGAGGGCTTGAGATCCGCCAGGTAGGGCGTGCGGTCTGAGATAGTTTGGAAGTCGTCAATAGTAAGGGGAATATCGCCTGAACGGGCGATTGCGAGAAGATGAAGGACCTAGCATAGAAAGGCGTACTAAGACATAAGCGAGAAGGTAAATCGACAGTAAAGCGAAACACATACCCCGTTTGTAGAACCTCCGATGACATTCACTACCGTGATTGCATTTTCGATCGCCTTCCTGGTGACGATATCCCTGATATACTTGTGTGAGTCGCGGGTGTCAGAATATGACGCGCCGTACGGCACATACCTTGGTTTAATATCTTTTGCAAGCAGATTTTTCATATATTTTGCGGCCCGATAGCATTCTTGCGCTTTTTCTGTCAAAAGAGCTGCCATTAAGTTTTTGCTAATCCTCAAGCGCGGGCTACGTGCCGGGGTAAACAGCAGGGATGGACGCAGAATACGGCAAGCTCATTCCCAAGACCTCGAGGATCGAACTCATAGTGTTGGCCGTATACCTGTAATTCAAATAGTCAATTACGAGTCTTCCTATCAAGAGATCGCAAGACAACTGACATTCCGCCACATCCGCCCGCCCCAGGGCATGCATGCCGCACCACATCAAACCGCTCTTCTTCAGATATCTTTCCCGTCTTGAATGCACCAAAGCTCTCGAATGCGTCGGCGATGTTAACAGTATCGCCCTTTTTGTATCCCAGCGCGGGACAATCGACGTGTCGCGTTCCAGCCTGAATCGTTCCGCCTAGAGTTGTCAATTCGTTTTGGCGTTGGAGTTGACAGGTAATAACCAATTAGTCAGAGAGCCTCGTTTAGATCTATTATTGGAGACAAACCGTAGACGATGATCGTCGGGCGATTATGCCGTAACGCTGCCATCAAGCATCCAGGCACTGTATTCCGGCATATTTATATCAATAACTCGCGGCGGCAGGAAACGGCATGCTTACTATTCTTATCGCAGCCGGGGAGCGAGATATTACCATCGTAGTGTTGGGCCTACGTAGAATCGCTTTGATAAAGGGGTTGTCAGGAAGATATCTTGGTAAACGAACCATCGTAACCTAAATGGCTAATCAGAGGCTAGAAAAGCAGGGTAATAGCAGTAAATGATGCTTACCGTCTCGATCGAATCTGCGATCAAATCACGACTTGGCAAACTCTGGAAAATGTTAGGAGTTTTAAACCAGGCCTATCAATAAACTGACATAACGCATGCCCTCTGTGGACATAGTCATTCCATCGCTGTATCAGCAATTTACATAATAAGTAAAAATATAAAAGGTTGTATGAAAGCAAACGGACCTGACGCCGACGGTGCTAAACAGGAAGCCATTAATATCTTCGGCCTCGCACCCTTCCTTGACCTTTTTCGCTAACTCAAGCTTCATTTCATGAACTTGATTAATACCACTGCAATACGCCGGATACAATGGGCGGACGAACCAAGTGGGCGTTACAGGGATTTCCTACAAAGCGAAGGAAACTTGTTAGAATAATGAACCTCAAATTCGGATAATACTAATGCTTGCCTTCCCACCACACAGGGCTAATTCCAACTTGCGGATTGGTGATCGTCTTTTCAGTGAGACCGACGGCATAAACTGGGAAGCAGAACATTCGCAGCTGTTTGGCTACAAAGAGTTGGATTACTTACGCATGGCTTGAGATCCGCCTTGAGACTATGGGAAGAATCGAAATGTAGTCCCAGCATCGTTGCAATAGCAAGGGCAAACTCACTATGTTCTCGGTAAGCTGGCCCGAGATCTTGTTCAACTTTCCGTCCGGTTGTGTGGGCGACGAACGCCGGTTTGAATGGCTATCCCGGTAATATTAATCAATCGTTTCTCGACAGCAGTAGAAGCTCACATTTTGACATCGCTGCTGGACATGATGGCTCAGATTTGAACGGGACCTACAGGTTAGCTGGTGCTAGTCGGGGCCGGAAGAGACAGGTTGCTGCGCTCAAATACCCTTCGGATTGAATCGCCAGGTGAATCCTAATGGGAGATAACCACCGGTGGTCAAAGATCATCTGACTGGTATGTCATCGGGAAGCACCCCGAGCGACCACTCGGATGAGCGCCATTGAATATCATCGAATTCAATCAGCCATCAAGATGGGGACGGCGGGTTTGCCGGGGAAATATCCTATATATCCTCGCTATAGAATTTATCCCTGTCTAAACCAAAATCATACGAAAAACGACGCGAACATTTTTAGCATGGATATGTTCAGAGATAAGAATGATCAACGAACCACGTGATCAGAAGTGATCCCATGAGTCATGTGACCTTGACGCAAACATGGGGCCCACATTACTTGTTCTCAGGAGATGTGTTGACGCTCGGCGATGCCGGAAAGACACCTCTACATCGCTCCCTCCAGAACAGTCCTCTACGCCCATTATTTTCTTCGTAAACCCTTCCGCGGGAATACACATAGCATTCCACTTTCCTGTTGAAATATTAGGTGGAAGCATTGCCTGCTGAGACCACGACTGTGCTCGAGAGCTTAATCCGTAGTTTGAAAAGGGCCCTACTCTCCCATGAGAGCGATCTGACCAAGAGAGGAGTACGTGTTCGGTCCCCTAGCTTAGTCAAGACAATCAACGCATATATATCGCCTTTCCAAATAAGTTTGATCTCGCTTCAGAAGACGTTCCAAGCTTCTCGGATGCTTGGTGAATCGAAATCCACAATTACGAGATAGCAATTTGTGGGATCTACCTTTGCTGTGTTTATGAGATCATTCGTGTTCGCTCTTGCTGAGCTTTTCGGCAGAAGCGGATTCGAGACCGCCAATGATCTCCCTTGGTTTGGAGCTTGTGAGTAGCAAACAACAGTACAGGACTCTAGACAAATACCACCTTTGTCCCAAGGAGAAAGCTTCCTGCAGTTTGTGCTTTATTCCTCACGATGTGGTAGATACAGGGGCCTTTTTTCAACCGTTACGCACGGCACAAAATGTCAACCGTGTAGAATATGTAGAAATTGCCTCATATGATCTTCACAGACCTTGTTAAGTAAGAGACAGTGCATAGATTTCCAATGCAAATCATCTGAATAACGTTGGCGTTCAGCACTTGGCAGGATGCACTCACTACAACCAAATGGGAGCCCCTATAGGGAAGAACAGGCAGCTCTAAGGCGGATATTCAACACAAGGTTTAACGAGCATCAAGAAGGTAGCTACCAAACCCTAAGAATGCCAACGCGGGAGAACTGTAAGTGAGTAGTGATCTGACAGTTGCTCTTTTACGTGTGTGTTCGCGTTTGGCGGATAAAGAACTCTCACTTGAGCCCATAGCATTCCGTCGCTGTTTAAGCTATCGTCTTACATTATGATATGTGGGTCATCCTACGGGCACGCGCGTCCGGAATGGGAATCAGCGCGCTGGCAACCAAGCCCCTAGAGAGAAGAAATGTATAAATATGGGAGTAAAATATAATATTATAGATCACACTACATACCGTATACGCTGTTATGTCTCACTCACAGTTACCACTTGAAATCAGCCAGCTTGAGATTTGGCTCGGGCTCTTGATGGAGCATATCCGGCTCAAGCCTGCTGAATCTTTCGCCATTGCTGCAAGCGTCGCCTTCATTGGCTTCATTCTCAAACGACTCACTACCGCGTCTTTCTATCAAAACATCGACGGCCCTAATAGCAGTAGCCTTATGTATGGTACGTGGAATCTTCCCAAGAGTATGCCTTGAGGAATGTTGACATACCCCATTCCCCGACGTGTGCAATAGGTCACTTGCATGATATATTCTCCCCAGCCGGTCTTCCCTTTCACGACAACCTACAAGATACGTATGGATCAGTGAGCAAAGTCAAAGGGCTTTTCGGGGTACGTCGTAGATACATTGGACAAACGGCGTGCGCCATCTAACAAGTTCTCCATACTAGAGCGATGAGTTATACATCTCGGACCCAAGAGTCATACATGAGATATTAGTCAAAGAACATGAAACAGCGTTTCGCCACCCTCAGTCTTTCTACGAGTATGTTCTCAGCGTTAAGACCGGGTGGCAAGCCAAGCTGACAATTGTTCCAGTATTAACAACTTAAGCTTTGGACCTGGGTTGCTCGCTACTTTAGGTAAGCTGGTCTATATATACAAGCTCCGCAATGTGACTTAATTTCGTTGAAGGCGAAGTACACAAGGCACAACGAAAGGTATGATATATGTTCGAAATTCAATCAATATTTCAGACTGTTAATGTCTTCTTGTTTTAGATGCTGAACCCAGTATTCACTGCGAAACACATGAAAGCCCGTAAGTTTGATATCTCTTAGTGATGCATAGATTTGTGGAAACTGATTTGCCTCCAGTGGTCTGCAAATCTCTTGTATAGCTCTTTCCTCTTGTGGCTGAAACTTGACTCGCAGACCGCAAAATTTGAATTAATTGCACAAGACGTAAGTCACCAATCACAAGTCCGCGTTTCCCTGAGACTCAACGACGATTGCTTTAGTTGAAGGCTGCCATCATAAACGATATCGGGGATGCCAGTTGCAAAGACCTCGACATGCTGAAATGGTGTAGCACCACGGCGCTCGAATTAATCGGACAAGCAGGCGAGTTTGTTTGCTGTCGGCTTGTTTCCTTCTTTTAATTTCTGATCAATCCGTACGTTAGGCTTAGGACATACCTTCGGGATTTTCCAAGGGGCGGAATCGCCGTATAATCATGCAATCAAGGAATTTTTGTGCGTGCTAATTCGCACCAGTGTGATTCGCAGAGATACTTACTCACGCACCGCTAATTTCAGGCCAGCATTATTTGCGCTCTTTCCGTATCGGTTTTTGATGCCCCTAGTCTATAACTTGCGTCCCGCGGGTCTTCGTCGGAAGATAGTTGAATGGACCCCAGATCCTAACGTGCAAAGACTGAAGGAGATAATCGACATCCAAGACGAGCAGGTAAGTAGCAGCTGGTGCACTGGTAGGACATATCGTGACTAGAAAATCCTTGTAAAACCTTTTAGGCACAAGCCATTTTGAACGAAAAGAAAGCCAATTTGCACACAGACCAAGGAGAAGCATCCAACGACATCATGTCCATATTGTGTAAGCCTCCTCTGCTCCTCGGATGGTCACTCAGCTTTCTAATCAATATTTTGACGTAGTGAGGGCCAACATGAATACCGCAGAGCAAAACCGACTACCTGAGGATCAGCTACTAGGTCAAATGAAGTAGCCCGTACCCATTCACTTTGTATAAATAGTAACTCACATCTTTTTGCAGTACGTTGATATTTGCTGGCCACGAAACCACTAGGTAAGCCTAATTTTGTCTATAATTTTCGCATATTTCGGCTAAGAACATATCTAGCGGAGCACTCGCGCGAGTCTTGCATCTTCTATCCCTAAACCCTGTCATCCAGGATCATCTTCGAGGGGAGCTCAACGCTGCTCCCCCCTCTGTCGATTATAACGAGCTCCATTCTCTCGAATATCTCGATGCCGTGTGTCGCGAAGTCCTGCGGCTGTATCCGCCAGTTACAACGATAGAACGGCAGGCACTTAAGGACTCTGTTATCCCGCTTCGGTA
>MU132347.1:0-12962 GCA_015039395.1 Ceratobasidium sp. AG-I | reverse complement strand
TAACTATTCCGAAAGGTCACCCTGCCCATGAGCGTGTACCGTTGTATATCGCCGCTTGGGCTGCACTCGCCCCCAATGCATCAGACCAGGACGTACTGGTATTCGGTGAGTGTGTTCCTCACGGGGCTCCTATCTCCGTTGGTATCACATGTGGCGTTTGTAGCACCTAACGGTCCCGGACCGAGCACGTTCACCTTTCCATCGATCGCAACGCCACTGGGAGCAGCCGTCCTTGGCACCCTGTACCGGCCACACATTCGTTTCCGACCGGATTCCTTAGGGGACTTGCAGTCATTCGCACTTGCATCTCCCTTTGCCTCGCCCCCATATGACCATCCCAAGAAACAAACTTCGCCAATCTCGGGCAGAAATCTGAACACATTTGTGAGACGCCCGTCGCGCTCAACATTTCCTACTTGTGTAGTCGATTGTGTAGTCGAGCTCGATACTCCAGCTTTTACACCAACCCTGCTCTCTTCTCGCCAGCGAGCTCCGTTAAGCTAGTCCGTTTCACCACCTCGGAAAAAAACCACATCCATCACCTCCAACTTCACCTCGAACCCAAACACCAATCCGAATCTCCTAGGCGGAAGCGTCCCACTCAACCCCATCCGCCCCTGGACAATCTCCTAGTTTTCGTTTGGGCCTATACCTCACAACCCGACTGCGAATCTGCGCCTTGGAATGAGTTGGAATTTCACGCATGCTGGAGCGGGCGTTGAAGGGGAGGAGAGAGAAGGGTTGGGGTCAACACCCACTCGGCCAGGAGATGTATTGGGTGAGTGGAGCGAGGCCAGCGCTCCAACTGACGCACCTCTTCGCGCACTAGGAGGAACTGGATCATCCTCCCTCACCGAACGATCTCGACGACTAACACGTTCAAATTAGCTAATTTGGCATCGTCTCCCAAGAACACTCGCGTTTTGTGGGGAAGGGCGGGGTCGCCGATTACGATGGAGCTGAAATCCAGCATACAAGATGTATCTCGGAAAGAAGCGTACAAACGAGGAAACATAACTTGTACCATTGACAATGTTCGACCTAGTTGAGTGAGTAGAATAACCTTATCTCAGAGTTCCATTCGGATGTATGTCATCTAACTATCTCTGCTAGCAACTCGAAGTTGACCGGCATGTCGCTCGTCGGTGGGTCTCGCATTCGACAAAATTTATTGCGTTTCGACTAACATTCCCTGCAGAATGTATCCACTTTCTATTCAAACTTCTCTAGAAACTTCGATCGCGGTATCCTCCATAACCCTGCTCCTCATTCTTCCCGGCACCCATCTCAAACTCCTGCGAATAATTGCACTGACGAACTTTGGCCAGTATTCGACCGATAAAAAGGACCTGAACCTGCGGAGGCCTGAGTTACTCGCCGCGCCAAGTGCCGCGCCGCTCAAGACTGCGAACGAGGGCGCTAAAGTACTGGTCAGCGATAGAGTATCATCGGGGGTTGTGCGAGATGCTGTGCTTTGCGCGGAGTGCTGTGAGTTTTCAAAGCACTTTCCAATCCAGCTGGAGTGATCCTTACTTGACCTCGAGCGTTAGATTAAATCTAAAGCTTTGCACACACCCGTGATCTCATATCCATATTCATGCCATACGCCCCACCACGTTCGGCGCAGATACAAGCACCTCGGACTCATTCGCCAAAATGCACATCCTGAATTTCATCCAGGCTTCGCGCTTGCACATAGACTCTCCTCTAGAGCGTTCGACAAAAAGCCAAAACAAACCCAGCGGGCCGAGCCGGCTCCGAAGGGTGTAGTGAGCGCTTTTGCGCATACTGCAAGGAAGTAGAACATTGTGGCCATGGGGCTTAGGGAGGGCGCGGTCGGCTTTGTAAAGCAAGAGGGCAATGAGACGAAAATGAGGTAGCTGAGATCCTGGTTTTGTAAAGCCTTCAAGAGTATACCTAGCAAGAGAGGCGTCACGGGATCGGTGGTGTCGCTGGAGAGACTAAATGCGCGCGAAGATGGTAAGCGCGCCATGTTTGTTTCTATTTGTATCATAATCAACGACACTGGTACAGCGCTTGGTCGTTCTCTAAACGTGATACAGAACTTTGCAGATATTTATACACTCACAATACGTACATCGACTAAATTGATTGCGCGTAGGTCCGATTACAAGCAAAGGCTTTATTCCAAGGTGCTAATTAGCGATCTTAGGGATTTGTGTCGTCGCTCGCACGCGACAGGCAGTAGCTCCTTAGTGCGAAGAGGAAGCTGTACAGACATTGAAATGCCCTCCGCAGAGGTCATTTTAATACCCGCCAACGTGGAGAATAGTATGATCAAATGGCTCGCACCTCTATCGCGTTCCAACTGGGGATTTATTCCCCGATACACACTATACATGTTTGGCTAGTTAATTCAAAGAAATGTACCATTATATCGCTTACCATAGTAGTAACAAGAAGTGTGTGTGTGCACTGCTGCTGTGAGACATTTTCGGGTAGATGTATGCTAATGGAAAGTTAGAAACCCAAGTAATATGCAAAACCTATAGACACTCCTTGTGTTTAATACACTGGCTAATAGTATGCATATAAGCGCAACTGTCCTAAGATTCAGAATGCGCACATTTCTCTTTCCAGCAGCATACAATATGCTCTTTGCATTCAGTATCCAGTTTGGCAACTGCTTGCAGGACCTTAGACGGCTTGCATGTGACTCTACCACCTAGAGGGGATACCTAAAGCCTAATTGAAAGTCTATACAGCCTATAGGATATGGAGTGACTATATGCTAGAGAACCTAGCAGTGGGGTGGCTATGCTCCTATACAGCTTAGGCCTTGGTTCTTTCCTTTTTGAAAAGACCTGAAGCCCCTAGGTTTCAAATGAAATGTGCAAAATGCTGAAAAGTGCGCACACTTTGCATTCCAATTGTGATTTAGTATACTTTCATATTTATTGCAGTTACATTAGACAGACTAATCAACTCAGATGGAACACTATTGACCATCTGTACTTGCATTTACATACATTTCAACACGTGAGTGTATGCAGATTCGAAAAAATGACATTTTTTGTTAGCTGATCAACGGTATGATACAAGATATGTAAATAAGGAACTTAGAGCTTGAAATGTGATGATTCGAGGCGCGATTTTATCACAATCACAAAGTTGTTTTCATATAGGGATTTCAATAGGAACAGAGTGCGTGTGCACCAGGGAATAAATCCCCAGTTGGAACGCGATACACCTCGTACAGCGCAAACATATTGTTTAAACAAAATATGCCGGGTACACTCCTTTGACATTAGCGGATGTTAAAATGACTTTATGAGAGATGATAGAATGCATGCATACTTTTCTCTTCGAATGATAGAGCTTCATTACACCCGGCAACGTTTCATACAGCCTAGCCTGTAAGCCAACATTAGTTTCCAAGCGCAAGGAGGGGCTGAAAGTGCGCTTTTAGTAAAAACGAAGAAAAGGGAGAGCAGTTACGTAAAATTTAATTCAGCATGTTCATTACATCTCAGAGTTCATGCTGAGCAGTCATATCAAAGCTCAGTTGTAATTTCGAAACCAACGTATTAGTTCAGCAGTGAGTAAACATCAACGGCAACTTTTCAGGCGCTAGTGTCATGAGAAGTGTGGGTCTAAGTAGCCGCTCCCGACGCGCCTGCCGTACACAAGTCTATACTAGATGAATACGCCAACTACTGCCACTGCTCATTTAGTGTAATTACATTGATGCTTTCCCCAGGAATGGCCGGAAACATGTACTCATCAACCGTGATCTCAAACCGAGCCAGTATGGTAGCCTTGCTCTCCGCAAATCTAATCCAGTTTGTGAGTGTATGCGCCTGAAAATTGTGTACACTGTATGAAATTTGACTTACTTCTGACCAATACATGCCCGATGATCAGTTGACCACGCCAGAAAAGCATATTTGTTGTAGGGCTTGCTAAAACGTGACGGCCGAAACTCCTCTGGCTCGGGCCAGTATTTTGCTAGCACGTGCTCAGGTTAGTAGGCGCTTATTGATAATAGAAAATACGAACGGTCATAGTGAGTTCCTATGACGGACATTATAAAAAATGAATTGGTAGGAATGAACACATCCTCTCGCATGTGTTCGTCCGTCCCGGGGGTGTTTCGCGCAACACTAATTGTGGCATCTTCCTCAGCAATCCGTGTGACTTGTAAGACCTGAACATATTTCGGGTGAATGAGGTATGTCTCTCTTAGTTTATTGATGCATACCGGTGGGTACATGCGCAGCGCCCCATATAACGTACCCGCTACTAGCTTCAGGTCCTTGAGACTTGCGTACGTCTGAATTATTGAAGTGGTAATTGATACAATACCAGCAGAGCATTGGTAAACCTACCAGTGCGCTATCCGGGGTCACCGCTTGCTTGACTTTGCGGATAGGCTTCTTGCTGTATTTCGGAGTACAGCGCTAAAATTCCAAGAGTAAATGCTAGCGCATTTGCTGTCGTCTACTTCAAGGTGTTAAACATTGATGCATTCTGATCCAGGCCAGAAGTTACCTCATGGTTACCAATTAGGAATAAAAAGATGTTTCCTAAACAGGCACTTAATAACACCAGTCCATAGGCTGTAGAGCTGAGCTCACCTGTAATCGCTTCGTCTGAGAGGCCTTTACCTTTCTCGGCTCGATCTTCTTGGCTCGCCTTCATTAGAACGCTGAATAAGTTATCGGTCGATGAACCTTCGTCGGCACTCTTTTCGACAGCACCGCCTTCGTCACGGTACGCGGTTATCATGCTTCGAAGGTACCTCTATAGGAACGTCATCATCACAGCTCAATGGACTACACGAATTCCTACCTTGAGCTCGGTAAACCCAAACACCATATCTCGATTTGCCTTCGTCCAGTTTTCGGCCCAGCTCGGAGTCAACTGCCTGCATGTATGGAGCGCGGGTAAGTAAAGAATAATGGGTGATCCTTTGGATGGTTACCTTCTAACCGTAGTTTGAGATACCATCAGTATTGCCTTGTGAAACGAGACGTCAACCCCAGGATCGGGCTTTTCCGCATTTTCTATCCATATGAGTCTCTGTCCGAAAGCAGCTGATGAGACAACCATGAGCGCCAACAGTTTATATCTCCGACATTAGCAACCATTCAGAAGGGTTTAACAATGTACTTGCAGTATTTGTGATATGGTTCACATGTGGCACATGCACTCGCTACCCATAGTTCTTGTCCCAAAGCGCGAACAGCTGCTCTAACGCTATCGCAGTCTCAGTGCATACGAGCTGCAGATTTTTCTACGCCACCGCAGTCGTCAAACCCTATTCAGAAAGATATCAAAAAGTGTGATCACTCGTGTAAATGCGTGCTGAATGACCTTTCGATGCTGTTTCCATTCTTCACCTTCGAGCGTGATTAAGCTAGGTCCGAATAGTCTCGCAATGGCTGCAGTATTTTTTGTGCTATGGATGAATGGGGCGCAAGGCCGTGTGAGCTTCCGTTGGTGCATTAGCCGAACGTAGAGCCTAGGACACAAATAATGGGTCACCTTGATTGCTTGAGGATCAGTGATGAAGAAACATAGGCATGCTGGATCTGTAATTGAAAATTGCGCATACACATCCCTTCTCGCCTGCTGGTATTATTTTGGTGAGAAATTAGCAACGGCTACTCTATCAAGGCATTGCCAAGAACCCCCGAACCAGAGTGCTTGCATTTGTACGTGTAGACGTTTCCGTAAATGAAGCCCGGTATGTCAGTCCAGCTAGGAACTGAAAATCGAAGTGGTGACCTTGAACCAGCCTCAATCAGTAATTTCAGATTACATTCCTGGGAGACTTACCTTTAGGCGACGAATACACCCGAATGAGCCTTGAATCTGAAGCCGCCAATGATAATCCGCACGAACGGAACAGGTATAATTAAGACAACATAAACCAACACATCCAGGAGAACCGACACGTCAGAGTTATAAGAGCGACCTATCCTATCTAGTTAAACCTAGAGTAAGCAGGGAGCCAGAGTAGAGTTCAGGTCGTGCCACGGCATAGTATATGCATGTCTCTTCTATACAATATGCGGATCACTCGGCCAGGCGATGAGGCTCCAAGCACCCATCCTGCTAACCTCGTTGCACTAGCCTAATGTGGTACTCACGCCTCTTACTTCTGCAAAGGGGAAGAGGTTGATAAAATGTCACTTCGCTCACGCAAGTTCGCTCCAAGGGTCTAAATCATTTGCAACTTTCTCACGCAAAATCCTATAAGGTAGCAAAGTCATGTGATATTCCCGTAAAATATACAATCTGACAGACCGAACCGAGCACCCAGCTATTTGATACCACTATCGTGGAACTTCCGTTTTGTCGTTTTGCTTAATTCCTCTTGACTGGTGAGCATCCGACGACGGAGTCACTTCAGTAAAACTAATACATTATTGGGGTAGGGGGGTGTATTAAATCGAGTATTATCGCGGCAGCTGCCCCCGGGTTATGGCTCATTTCTCGACATTTTCGTCACTGGCAGGACCTGTCCGCTGAACGAACCGACCGGCGTACTGCACCGCCGCCTGCCCTGCTCGCTCTTTGCAGCTGCTGTGCGTATTATAGGCGTGCTTCACTAATAATAACGGCAGTAAGCTTTTTTACTACTTCGATATTCCTACAGCAACTAGATACTAATCAATGCATGTATGAATACAATTCCTTCCAGCTCGCTGTATTATCCGTGCCGTCTCAGTAGACAATAATCAGCGCTGCCAATAGCTGTATCGGTTCTATAATTTCATTAATCCCCGTATGTATATGCGCTCGAATAGAATCGTGTGTGGATGCCGAATCGCCGTCATAAACACCGCGCTCGCGGTATTATTGCTCCTGTGAAGGTGATAATATGTTGGCCGTAAGCTCAATTGGACGTGTTCAAATGCGTGTACTCAATACTGTCTAGATACAAAAGCAATTAATGTTAGTATACTGAGCTCGCGGTATTATCACCGCCGGCATGGCAGATCGTAATACCCAATCTGGGTAAAAGAGAGCGGTATGGATGTTGTGGCCAGTGCCCGTAGATGCTGGTTAGTGCAGGGTGTCCTGTGCACATGGTATTATTGTCACTGGGGCAGCAGGCAGTAATCCTCCCCTTGAAGCCATTAGGCCTGCCTAAATGCGCACATCACTATTGTATACATATTGCAGGCGATACCGTTGAAAGCGAGCTCATGGTATTATCAACACCAAGACAGTAGACGATAATTCACTCACGAAAGTTGCTTGAAAGTCTGAATACGAGCATTGAAACTTATGTAAATAACAGCTGATAATAACAATAATAATAACTGGCCTCGCGGTATTATTATTGCCAGCACAGTGGATAGCAATAGCGCGCTGAGACAAAAGAGGGCGATAGCGTGCGCCTAAATACCAAATGTGGCTAGTGGTCTTTTACCCGTGGTATTATCCATACCGAGTCAGCAGGTGATAATATGCCTATGAAATCTACTAGAAATGCCTGATTCAGTGGGCTTATTATTGTGTATAAGCAAGGAGAATCCAATAGCAATCAATGGTGCGCGGGTGGTATTATCGCCGCTGAGACAACAAATACTAATAGCCTAGTCAGACAAAAATGGCTACTAGTGCTAGCAGCTTATAATTTTCTTAGTTGATAAGTTGTTCATAAATTCCTTCCGATCTGCTCGAATATGTAAATGTATGCAGAAAGGTGATCCAGCTCGCCGTGATATTACTGTTAGTGGAACAGATGGTACTACATGAACACAGATATTATTATCTGCCTGGCAGAAGGAGCTGACTATCTATACGGTTCCCACTCCGTAGTGGCATTCCATTCTCTTGGCACGTTCCCTCCAGTGCGGATATGATAATACTTAGATAGAGTATTATCACTTTCGTGGCGAGGGCGTGGTCTCCGTTCTTTGGCTTAATCACCGTCTGGTCGGTACTGAATTAGGCTGTGCCGGTAGGATACTCACATACTATTACCATTCTTTCAGCAGCAATGACCTCTTCCATTATTCTTACTCGCTCAGCAGCACACCAATACTGCAGATAATAGCGCACTCAAGGCAACCATACAATGCGCCTTGGACTACTTAAACGTCAGTATGAGCCCTCTAGCAGTCTTCCTGAACCATAGCAATGATAATGATTGAGTATCTTATTCTGGTCTGTCTGGCAACGTCACGTTATATACTTCGGTTGACTGGCTCGAAACATGGTTCGTACAGCCTCGTTACAAGGTGGTTCACTCATTGAGTCACTGTACCGCTGGGGCAGTAAAGCAGACATTCTATTATTGTCCCATTGGTAGCATTGGGCTCTGCTGCGCGTGCGATAATAGCGCATTGGTATTATAGCTCCTACAACAGCGTAGCAGAATTAAATATATTTGTGCAGAGAGCTGCAGTATATGCAATTGTACAAAACATTTTGAAGTTTTCTCTACTAGGCTTGTGTGAGAAAATGTATACCATTCGAAGTTGAAATATATTATGTTGCTGTGTAGATGATAATACTGGTACGCTATTATCACGCGGGCAGCAGGACTCACAGGTGTCGGTGAAGCGATAACAATGAGTTCGCATTACTATCCCGACAGCAGAGCATATATGAGCGAATGCACAGTGTAGCAATGAAACTGTATTAACCCTATTCTTAGCTAATCGGATAAAGAACGCATCATTATCGTCCCCCTAGCAGCATCTAGCCCTGCTGCCTGTGCGATAATGGTGTACTATTATTATCAGTTCCACGGCAGTACAATAAAATTCTACTTGGAACTCGGAAGGTCACTTAGCGTATCATGCTAGGTAAATTTCAGTTTGCTCATATATGCTGCGCCGTCGAGATGATAGCGCAAACTCATTATTATCACCGCACCAGCAGAAGTGGACCCTGCTGCTTGTGCGATAATAGTGTACCATTATTATTATCTATGCGGCAGCGCAACGGGCTTCTACTTGGGTCACTCAGATCATGACTTTGCGGACCATCAATTGCTCGACGCTGCCGCATATATGATGATATTACATTATCAGTATCATCTGCGAGGCTGCGGTTATTTGAATGCCCGTCTATTATCTTAACAACATACAATAATGCACAACTACGATTATTAGATCACCAGCACGCAACCTGTGTTCAATAAGGGGTTTCCCTTTCGATACGCATAAACTGATGATATTCGTTGAAGCCTTGACCCGACTACATTGTGCAAACTATAAAATCATCTCCTGCCACGCCTAGTTGCTACGGGGCCTTTACCTGCTGCGATAGCACCTGCACCCTTTGCACCCCCTTTCCTCGCGCCTATAGACCTCGCATCTATACATTTCGTACTTGTACTCTTCACGCTCGCGCTCTTTGCGATGACAGCTTGAGTATTAGATCGTACGCCCGACCTTGTTCTCGACCCCAGTGGCTCGCCGTTGGCAGCTGCGATACGACCGGATACACGCCTGGTAGCCGGTTCTACTTCGTCGCGACTCCGCTTGCTCGCCCTTTTCTCGCTAGTCGTGGCTGCCGACAAGATGATTGGGATAGGGGAGGGTTGACGAGATATCTCCGGTGTTGGCACAGGGACGGCTTCAACAGGAGCTACGACCAGAGTAGCTACAGGAGTGGGGCCTAGGCCAGTAGTGGCGTCGGGAGCAGGGGTAGCCATAGCTGTGCGAACGGAGGGCGTAGTTGCAGCAGGAATATCAGCCGCAGCAGGATCACAGATAACCGTGGCGGCGGCGGCTCCGGTGCTAGGTAGGGCAATAACGGGAGCGGCGGGTATTATAGGGTCGGTGACGGCTCCGACTGTAGGCGTGGCAATTGAGACAGAGGCATCGTCATGCGTATTGCTGGGCTTCATCGCTACATTACGTGCTTAAGAATAAATGTGATACAATTTGTCAATCATGAATACATACCACTATCTTGGGCAGAGGTTTTCCAGCCTGTAGGCGTTGACCCACGCTCGAGTGCCAACTTTGCGATTTTGAGGGTGTCTGGAATAAATAGTAAGAATAATTAAGCATTATTGAACCAGAAACAGATGGGTAACTACTTACCTCGCAGCCCTTCCGGTTCCTCGGAGAGACTTGGGGACCCGAAACGAAAGGACATCCCTGATGTGCCGCACCGCTTGTCAAAGGGAGCGGCAGGGCAACATTTCCGCCAAACAGACCTGCGCTTCGACCGTAGGTCAGATACAAGCGCCGTCGCTTCGTCAGTCCAGTCCGTCAAGCCCTGCGCAACTCTCACGAGTTCATTCAAGTCAGTTGGCGTCGAGCTCCCCATCCAGCCACCAAGCATATCGTGCCATTTGGTCGCCAGATCATGGAATGCAACCAATTCCTTGAAGGTCCATCGGAGCTCGATGAGCAAGGCCTTCGATTTGCTGAGCCGCTTCGCAAATCCTAGAGCCGTCAATCCAGAGTCAGGGAAAGCGCTACGCTCGAGAATGCCTTGAGCCGTGAGGGAGAGGTGTATGCCATCTCGAAACGCAAGCATCACCTTCTGCGCGTGATCGAAGACAATTGGCGCAGCGGCTTCGGCACGCTTCCAGGCGGCCTTGTGGAGAAAAAGGACTTGATATAGTGGCTGAACGTGCGTGGGATAGTCCCGCGAATGGGCAAGGGCGTTGTCGACGAGTAGCGAAGGCATCCGAGGGTTGTCTTTCAAATACGCATCGAATTCGAATAATACTTGTTGGCATATAGCATCGTTCGCATCCAGGGCCTTAACGATGTCGTGGGGAGTAGTGGCCGAGATAGGCAAGACCGGCGTGAGCTCAAGAAATCTTCCAAATACACCACTTTTGGGCGTCCCAGTGTCGGAGGAGCCTGTATTAGCTATCAGTAATCGAATGGATAAATCACTGTGAAAACTCACCAGTAGACCCAGTTGCGCCAGGCGTGACTCGTACGCCAAACCGATCTAAGTCCATCGAAACATCGCCATCGCCATTGCAGCCTATACTGTTAATGTCGCGGCCGCCATGATCTGAATCCTGCCCTGCGTCGCTCTCGTCGTCTTGTCGAGTCCTGTCAAGTCCATCACAGTCGATATCCTCGTCTTCGGCTTCCGATTCGCCTTCAGTTGTCGACGCATCATCCTCAGAGGCCGGGCTCGTACGACGCTGGTGCTGGGGCTTCGACTTGAAACCTCCATGGCCCTTCTTTTTGCTCGTCACTGGCTGGTGAACAGGCTCAGCCTCGGCTAGCGTTTCGTGCCTGCGAGTCTCGGCGGGCTCTTGGGAAATATTCCATTCGTCCTCGGCTAGTTGTTGGAGCGCGCCAAGACCTTTGCGGTGCTCGTCCGATGTCTTACGAAGGATCGCTGTGCTGCCGTTGAGCAGCAAGGTCCAGGTTTCGATCCACTGCAGTAATCGCGGCCATTCATTAATTGGGAGCCGGGTAAGGTCGTATCCAGCTGGGGGATCTTCGGGGAGCGGAAAATCTCCACGAACGGCGGCGAAGGTGAAGTAGAGGTGAAGTAGCGAGCGTACAACGAGAATGACCCCGGTCTCGCCGCCGTAGAGGGTGCCGCTTGACTCATGCACAAGAACATTTTTGATGCTCTCTTGCCAGTGCTCAAAATAGGCGACGGTTCCATCAGGCGGAGCGAGGTGTGGGGGTTGGAAGTATGAGGGACCGAGCCAGATGGTTCCGGTGGAGTGATTTGATTGAGGGGAGGGTGGGATAGTTTTCGGAGGAGGGTTAGTCGAAGCGTACACGCCGTTCGGGTCCTGTAATGATGTAACATATAATATCAATTAGTTTGCTTCACCTGGAGATGATTAAACTAACGTACACTGGCGGGGATGTGATGCTGGTGGTCACGTAAGGCATCGAGCAGCCCGACAATCCGATTTGCTTGGGATTCGGGGAGTAACGACGCGAGGGCAAGATGTCCCTCCCGCTCCGTGCCCGACATGACAGAATCGGGGATGGTAGGGCCAGCAACGGGTAAACTGAGCCAATTGTCGGGTGGCGCGCAAACTGCGTTTGCGTAGGCGAGGCCGGCAGATAGGAAGTTTGCGTAATCGAGGGCGGGCTGTTCGTACTCCATGCCGCCAACTTGGTGGCACTTGGTCACCGTTTCCGCGAACCGGAGCATCCAGATCGGTTTTCCACCATCCGTGCCCCGCTCCCGGGACACTTCCTGACTCTCGGATGGATGGATGGGGATAGCGCCGGCAAGGACGAGCGCGAACTGGAATCTCTTGTGGGGGAGAATTTGACCGGTCTGGCACTGCAAGAGGAAGCCGAGCCAGCTGGCGGTATCAACCTGTGAAAATTTGCTTGGGTCTCCAAATTCGGTGTCGAGGCCGCGAGGGAGGCGCATAGGGTCAAAAAAGTGTGCGGGGTCCTTCGCGATCTCAGTCCAACCCATTCGCCCAACCCACCTTTGATAGCCTAAGCGAAACTGTTAGGGAACGAGCAAATAATTGAAACATGGATATACGTACGAGCAACTGCTTTAATCATGCTACGCAAGAGGTTTTTCGCCAACTCCAACTTGAGCCCGATGTAGTTTGGGAGGTTCGGGTATCCTTCCCGCGACCAATCTGGATATACGACGGGAGCAGGAGCGCCGTTCTCGATGGTTTTGCCTACATGAGTTCTCGAATAAGTATTAATTAGTTTTTTGGTGTAATTGCTACTTACCTGCTGTTGTAGTGACCCAATCCTGCAATGAGCCCATCGCACTTGCAAGCGCCGGAGACTTTCCGAACCCGCGAAGGCCCTCCGACACTTTTTTTTTTTTTTTGGTTCAAGTATTTTATAGTCGTTTTGGGGCAGAGCCCTATGGTACGACAGCAGGCGGTACAAAGGGAACCAGAGAGGCAACAGAAGCGGGTACGGACAGGAGAAAAAGGAGATGCGGGAACAGACGCTAAAACGCAAAAATCGGTACAAGTTGAAATGGGGGCAGCTAGTAAAGTAGATTGTAGACACCGAGACGAAAGATCTATACAATATAGTCAGAAA
>MU132346.1:50746-61141 GCA_015039395.1 Ceratobasidium sp. AG-I | reverse complement strand
CATCAGCAAAATGTGCTTTTTTTCCAAGGCCTTCGGAGCGCACATATGGAGCTCCGGAGGCTCAAGTTCCCAATGAAGCTCACGGAGCACAGATCTTCTGCTCGTAAGGGTTCTAGAGCGCATATAGCGTGCTTCTGAGGACTTGGGAGCACAAGCCCCTATGTCGCGATCACTCGGGAGCACCGGGCCCCTGATCGGGAGTGCACCGGAGCTCGACATATGTGCTCCGAAGCGCCACATAGGCGCTCCGGGTACTCCTGTAGGCTCCCGAGGGCTCGCGAACACGCACACCGGGTTGGCCATTGTATACAGCTATCACTATTAGTTAATCTTAAGTACACTGAAAGCATATAAAATTAACCTCGTATCTAAGAAATTAAACGGGCAAGATATCATGTAATAAAATGGGATTTGGACAGGAGCAACGGAGAGTACATTTGACGAATGACAAATAGAACAGAAAGATGAGTACGACGGCGTGGTCAGGTCTCGCGCAACATATGATCTAAGTATAACCCGAGTATCAAACGTAGTAAATCAGCTAATAAAACAATAATAGAACAACTAATTAGAGTAAGACATACCACAATTACCGGCGCAGCGAACGACGCCGCAACCGGCGCCAATAGTTAACTAGTAGGAACGTGTGGTGGTTATAGTAATGGTTTAGAAAGAGCACTTCGGCGATCGCGAGGAGGTCACTGTTACGATTCAAAACCAGATTGGGGTGCAGGTGGGAGAAATGAGGCGAGAGGTGGCAGGCTAGAACGATATCGGAGGTGGGAATAACTAGTACGCGCCGGGTGCCGTTGGCGTGAAGAGCAGGCGATGTTGTGTACATACCGTGGTACTGAGAATACTCGGACGTAAATGGAGAGAACAGTTCAAGATAGACGAGCGTGCCAGAATAATATTTTTGGAGATGTCCTGGAAGAGAAAAAGTTGCGCGGACGCGCCCTGCATGAAACCCTATTCAATCATGAATGGCCAAATTAATAGATGTGCACGCAGTAGAAGAGTATTAGCGAGCGACTTACGCTCCATTCCGTCTTTTTCGGGGTCATCCGCACGCCAGTCTAGGGAATATTTATAGTCAGTTGGTTTGTTGGAGAAATGTAGAATCATTACTTACGTTGCCGGTGTGGTCGTTCCAGGTATAGAGCCGTATCGAATCGAGCCGGGCGAAGCACTCGTCCGCAGGTGTCGTAAGTGGCCGGGTGCGATCGGACTACATCACGTCGCAGAGGCTCGGAGGGGGCAAAAGGGAGTTGGGAGTGATCAATGTAGAATCGGTGCCAGACGTCAAACTTGTGATGGCGGGACAGGAGGATTTGGTCTTTGGGGACGTGGAATTGTGTGACGAGACATTCTGTGACTGCTGACTGGAGTTCGGAGGCTCCGTAGGCCTCAATCAGGTCGGTGCCATACACACCAGGCTTGGTGGGGCGAAGTGCGGTGTGAACGTGAGGCTGCGGATAGAACACGTGATCTGAATCTGATTCCGGAGCCGACTGGCTTGTCGAATCGATCACCTCCTCGTCGTCGCCCCCGCCATCGCCCACGTCGTCGCCCCCGCCATCGCCCACGTCGTCGCCCCCGCCATCAGCCTGGCCGGCTTTCGGGCCTCCGCCGTCGCCGTCGCCATCACCTACCTCCTCGTCGGCACAACAACATTCATCTCGCTCACCCATCTCGTAATCATCCTCGTCCTCCCACTCATCGTCATTTGGCATGCTATTGCCTAAGTTGTAGTACTCGTTGATGCACGCTCGTTGGATTCGGAGTGCGTCGAGTCGCTGTATGTACGTCATCATCTGAGGCAATGGGCGGACTTTATTTGACGCCCTCCAGGGGTCTTTGGCGTAGTGGATGTGAAGATGCTCGGGCCCCTCCGTATTGTATCCGTCCGGCGTTCCCAACTCGCGTATCGATGCCGAATAATGGGAGAGCATATGTATCTTCGGTATGCCGTCAAATCGCGCACTAGACTGGTAGTACCCGTTGCTGATCATTATAGGCTTTAGCTCATGGAACTTAGCTAACGACCGCTCCATCTCGGCGATATCCTTGTCCGTTAGGCTCGACGCGTGCGCCAGAAACGCGAAGTCGACCAGCGAGCGAACGAGTTGAGTCATCTTCAGCGGCACCTTCCCGACCGAAATCGGTACTATCTGCTGCAGCATCTGCTTGCTCTCGCGGCCCTGCCACTGCGAGATTGTGGTAACCCCCTTCGCAAACTTTCGTAGTCCCTCGGCTCCAGGCATCGAAATGAACCGATCGTTTAGGGTCTTTGCACCCATCAAGTGCTGCAGCCAGCGCATGATGCGCTCCTTGAAAACGCCGTTGTAGATTTGGTGCAAGAGGTCGGGAGGGATGGACGCGGGAAGGTTGACATACGGTAAGCCTGCCCACCATGGCCACCACGGCTTCAGCCCAAGCTCCTTCAGTTCTCCAGGGTCGTTGTGCTCGAAATATGCTTTGAGAGCTTCCAGCGTGTCGCGGCGCGTTCTCGCCGGAGCTTGCCGAGTGTAGTCAGCACGGCCTTCTTGTTTCGTTGTGCATATAGGGCAGGTGCTCTGAAACGTACAACACATCAAGTTCTGCTCTGGGAAATCACCAACAAACGCAGCGACAATTGGATAGACCCGTCGTAGTCTTCCGTCCGCGCACCACATCTCCACTCCCTCCGCCGACGCCTTTCGTAACGGCTGCAACAACACAGCCATGGCGTCATGAATGAGCTGGCCCTTGAGTCGGGTTCGCAGGTTTTCGTCTGCAACGTCGCTGAAATCCTCGATAGGTAAGTAACCTAGAAGAACTGTTGCTTGCTCTTTGGGTTTCCTACGGATATCCTTACTAATGTTTCCAATCGTGATATAGACTGGATACGCCTGCTGCCCGCCACACATCAATGTCAACTTGGTTTTGTCGGACGCAAGAACCAGCCCAGCAATAGTCGCATTTGGATCCTTGATTTTCCCCTACGTACAGGTCATTGTTAAGTATCTACATCTGATTCGTACTCCGCACTAACTTGGGTCCTCCACCACCATTCCCCCGTCCACATCTCATTATAGATCCTATCATCTCGCGCCTCCGATGTCCAGTGCCGCTCGGGTGCGTACCGAAAGTGGTCCTTGAATCGCGGGTTGCTGAACAACTCACGAACCACGTCGACAGGGTTCCGTTTGCACAGGTAATGCGTTCGCGGACCCGACCCATCGTCAACGACGAGGTCATGTACCTCCCAGTCAGGTCCATGTGGTAGCCGATCGACGTCGGCCAACATTGCCCTCGCATTCGTCCACGGCGTGCGACCTTCGTACTACTCAAGGTATGTGAGCATCGGTTGTGGCATATTCTCAAAATCACTTACAATTCTACTCTTCAGATGCTTGTCCTTCGAGCCATCGCTCAAACCAGTTGTCATGAGCAACTCGGCGACCTCGAAGTTATCGCGGTCAGCTAACGAGCCGGTCGTACGCATATATTCCTCTAGATCCGGTATATGCGCTCTATCATTATTGAGGGGAGCGCCGGCTGATGCGTTCGGGTAGCGCTCGACGAATGGGTCTCCGGGTCGGCGGGGGGGATGGTTGACTGGCGGAGAGGGATGGTCGCCATTGGAGAGAGGACTGGCGCCTGCCCAAGCTATTAGCTCAAACGCACTATGTCGGGTGGGCTGTACGCGCGTACCTGCTGTTTCACGGTTGAACTGCGCGTTCTCGGACGCTGAGATCGGACTAGGTGGCTGGGCCGGCCCTGTCATTGGAGGCGCTGGGGTATTCGGACCGAGATCGCTCGCTGCGGTCGTCCCGGTGGCGGTGCTATGCCCAATCGAAGCCTGTTCAACAAAGGATAGGTCAGTCAAGCGTGGCACTTGGTCGCCAGTCCTCACCTCGGCTACCACACCCTCAAAAATCCCGTTCATCGCCCGTTCTACTGTCGTCGCTTCGACGTTTGCTGTTGTACTATCGCCGCCCACAGGATCGTTTCTCATACTAGTCGCACATGTCGCACCTGTACTCCTCACTTGCCGCTCCTCCTCGCTCGACTCCAACTCGTCCAAAGCCCGAGCGATGGCGTCCGTCATGAAGGCCGGCAAGTCGTCTAGGAGGGAGTCGACAAGAACTGCCTTCGGGACATCGTCCATGTATGTAGACTGCGGCGGCGTCGGCGAGAAACCGCGGCTCTTGAATGCCGCCGCCTCCGCTTCGCGACAAAATTCTGAGGCTGCAACGTGTCGACTACGGGCGGCTTCGGAGATGAGGGATTTCAGACAATAATCACAGAAAGGACGAGAAACACTCCTTCCCGTCTCCAGATGGTTGCTCGGAAGTGGCGCGCTCGCGCGTTGCGCGGCGCGCATGACAATCGCAGACGCTCGAGGCATTCGGCCGGCAGTGGGATACAAGTGTGGTTTGACAAGGGTGCCGAAGTGTCGACACTTGGGGCTTAGTGAGTACTTGTTCAAATCCCGCGTACTAGTTTACTAATTTTTGCTCGAAGGCAGCGTCACAACGGTCACACTCACCCCTATTCGATTGCGCGTTGTCAGGCCGACCTCCCACGCCCCACGCAGTTGATTTTCACAAAGTTTCGTCCAAGCGATTGTAAGTGTGTTGTCGCTGCGTAATTTCACCATACTTAGATTTACCCGTTCTAGGTGAACAGCTGTGTTTTCTTATCGCGGGCTTCGGAATCATCGGTTAAGCCTGATTGTGCAGCCATAACCATGCACTCGCCAGCGCCGCGCACCGTGGCGCATTTTTGATTTATCGACCATCCCACCGTTTTAGCGTCATTCTCAAGTCAAATTGGATTGTTCATTACGCCGGATTAAGACCTTGTCGCCCTCGCCCCTATCTTTCCGTGGCGTTTTTTGATTACTCGGGTTATTCGAAATTGGATTCTGTTCTGTGCCCTCGCGTACGTCAGCGCAATTGCGCCTCGCACGCGGCCTCGTTCCGCCGAAGGTGCTCTTGTTTCCTCGCTATACCTTCTGGAGTCGTATCCATCTCACTCAGCGACAAGGTTCAAGCCGTGCCAGGTGAGCTCGACATTTCCCCACCCTCGTTCAACAATTTCTAACGAGTGGTTCAGGCCGGCTGTCCCCATATAGTTAGTAACACATGATATATTCGCTACACGCCCTGCCTCGCGCGCTCAATTCTCGGCCTTGCGGTTCACAACTCCGCTCTCCAAACAAGTGGTTTATGCTACTTCCCGTTTGCCTTTGGTTCTATCTCAGCATTATTTCATCATTCCAGTCGATCGCCACAATATTTGCATTTGGGATGCACGCACGCCTTTTGTGAGTTGTGGACTATACCTAAGGTGAATAGTGTTACTGATGATTCACTAACATTGATGGGTGCATTCCGAATAGCCAGTCTCTACTTTGCGATGGATGGACTGTGCGAGGTGAGCTCGAGGTTTCTCACTCGGTCGAATGCTCACACTCAAACCACGTGACTTACATTTCCTCTTTCGTATCAATAAACTTAGGTCCACCTTGATTAGGCTTACTCTTATCTATCCAGCTACCAAGCGCCTCACTCTTTTGCCCGATTTTTGGTCTTGCAAGTTACGGCTCTGGGCTCGACCCATTTTTTCTGTCTTATCAAATAGACTGGCTTGCTTTGAGATCGGCGGATCTTGAAGCGAACAGACTCGCACCAATCTCCCCCTAACGGAGTATATTTTAAAGTTATTTCCTCAGTTCGCTCGAATCCGAACTTTCTGATTATTGGAATGTGTTTGCATGAGGTTAGTTTAATTCACTTGCGTTGCGTTGCATGCTCCCTCACGTGACTTAGCATTTTTCACATCCACTTGCCTCACTCCGCCTGATTTTATACTTGCAATTCACGTTTGCAGTCTTGAAGAAATTGGCTTCACGCCAGTATCTCTTCGCTCGAAATAGAGATGATACTTTATCGTCTCGCATCAACACAATCTACTAGGTTATCGGAATGCATATCCCCATGCCAAGTGAGCTCGCTTCCCCCTCATTTTTGGTCGGCCTCTATCTCATCCTCATTCAGCAATCCTCATCACTAGCTATAGCCGGCTATTCCCATATAGCAAGTTACACAATGTTTACCTTTATTCTCGTGGATCCGTTCGCCGCCTGCTTTGCTCTTTGCTCTCCTCACTAGGTTTTCGGTCTTGCCCTGATAATTAGGGTTACACTTGGCTGTCCATTTACCATGTGCTTCTTTCTCCTATTCATTTTTTTGCCTTGCGGGCTACGACGGCAGGCTCTGCCCGTTTTTTGTCCTCCCAAATAGGTTGGCTCGATCTGAGATTGACGAGTCGCTCAAGGTGAGCCCGTGATTCTTTTCGCTGAATGTCCACTTACGGCTGGTTATAACCTTATACAGTTAGTGCTCAGTGATTTGCCGTTATCCTCGCATATCCACCTGCTGTGCACTCTGCCCCTTTCACCCGATATTCGGGGTTTGCCACTCGCAACTACTCGAAGTGAACAGGTTTGCCCCAAGCCCACTCTCCAATTAAACAAACTTCGCCTTGATTTTTCATCTTGGCGAAATCCGAAGTGTTCAGTTATCGGAATCTATTCGCGTTAGGTGAGCTCTATTCTGAACGCTCCCTGATCACTGGTTACCCTCATCTCGTTAGCTCTCCCCAATTCAACATTATTCCCACGTATCTATCCGCCGCGTGCTCAGCCCCTTGCACTCACTTTCGGGTCTTGCAACTCACGGCCACGCTCTCGAAGCAAACGACTTCATCCCGTTCTCTCTTTCCAATATGTTATGTCCTCAAATTTATTTTCTAATTTTGCCCAAATCCGGGGTGTTCAGTTATTGGAACTTGTTTGTGATAGGTGAGTCTTGTTCTCCCAACTCACCATTATTGTCGCAAGCCCATTTGCCGGGACCTCCGCCCCTTCCATTTGGTTTTCAATTTTGCAAGTCACGAACACGTTAGCGTTGCTCCGCCTCCTAAGATAATATCTTCAAGGCTAACTTCCCGTCTTGCCTAAGTCCGATGTCCGATTATTGGAGTGTGTTCACGCCAGGTGAGTTTCGTTGTCTCGGCTCGCGTCAAATGCCCCCTCACCACCGGTTATGGCCGACTAAGTTTACAGACCGATCGTTGTACCATGTGTTCTACCTCCCTCGCCCCATTTTGATCTCGTCAGTCATAGTTCCAGTTTCCAAACGGTCGGCTTTACGCTAATCTCACTTTGCACTAGAATATCCGTAAGACTTATTTCATTTCACGCTCAAATGTTAAGTGTCGGTGATCAGGATGCTCGCCCATGCGATGGGTACATTGCCTGAACAATAGTTCTTGTCTACGGCGAGTGTTTTGCTACTGATGTTGGGTTGATTATTCGCACTCGCAGGCTCTTTTTTGCCTTTTTGAATTAGCGTCGCCTGAGACTAGGCTACCTCGAGCTTTCAACAATTCGGTCGATTCGGCGAACTTGGATGCCGTTCTACCAAACTTGTCTTGGCTCGACTCAGCACTTAATGAGTGGGTGACAGGGTTTGGCCTTCAACACGAAGTCGTGATTGGTTCAACTAAGCAAGTTGGGTTATTAAAGCCACTGGGTTCGTGAAGCCTTTCCCCCACCAGTCGAATGCCCCCTCGAAAGCGTCCATCCCTTCGCGAGAAGGTCACAGTCAGTCCTGATCCCTCTCGGCCTGCTACCCCCGAACCCACTACTTCATCTGTACGTCCCCATCTGGGCTCACTCTCCACGTTTATTAACCGTTTATCTCATTATTCCACATCTGCAGGGTGTGTCACGTGGTCGTGCGTTGTATGACAACTCTCCGCCCGACTCTCAGGCCGACGACCTCGGGCGAACTCAACGCAGATGCCGTTCGACCTCACGTGGGATTACTTGGGGTAATTCCTTTAATTGTTTTTTCTTCTCAATTACTAATTCGTGAATTTGCAGCTGAGGCAATTGAGAAGAGTGCTACGCGATCCCACCGTGTCCGGCGCACGCGAGCTCGCAACTCAAAGAAGAAGAAGGCTCATACCTCAGTTCCTGGTGGTACGCTAACTCTTCCCGCGCTGCTTCAATGTCTAACATTGTGCTAGCCTTCCACGATGCTGAGAACACCGATGGCGAATCGCAAGGAACCTCCATCAGCAAAGTTGACATTGTCACTCTAGCGGTATATAGTACTATATAGCACCATACCACTCTAGCTATCCCCCTTGGTATATAGAATGTAGAATTCATATAGTGCTCTATAGCTTCTCAGGTGACTAGTGCTATATAGTGCTATAGAATGCTATGGTACCATGCTAGTATGCTATAGTAGAGCTATATAGCACAATATACTATGGGGATAGCTACAGTAGATGGATAAGATTCATATATAGACACATATAGCACTACAACACCTCTATATTGCACACAGACATGCTACATAGTGCTATCATTGGTCTATTAACCACCCCTGTAGACCTATATGATACACTTGCATCATCACTCGTAGTTGGATGAACACAACATATATCATTTATTTTATGTACAAATACAGGTATACAGGTTCATCCCCGAAAGAGCAAGCATTACACGCAGCATAAACAGGTGGGCACTGGCAGTGCGTCAGCAGTGGTGACGCAAGGGCAGTGTCAGTAAGTAACGCTGGAGCACATTGTGGCGGACGATGCGCGACCGAGAAGACCGAAGCACGGTGTAAGGGTGTTAGCAGGGTGCAGTCGGCGAGGATGGGGACGACTCACATAGCTTGCGTGCCGATTTGTTGTCCAGTGTGCAATGCTCGGCCGGCGGCTGGCTATACGAGCCTACGACGCGAAGCACGCGAGTGGGGCAGGCACGGGTGCTGAGGAAAAAAACGGCCTTGGGCACGCGTCAGCGGCGTGAGTGTACACATAAAATGAGCTCACTTGGACGAAGGTCGGTCGTGCGAAGCCCCGAAAGTGGGACACGACGGACGGGCCGTGTTGGTGGCGAGCGCGACCGAGGCAGATGTGAAGGCGCAGCCGTAGCCCGGGGTGTAGTTAGGGCGTGATTAGCGATGACAGGGGGCAGACGGGGGCGAAGCGCTTACCGCTCTGGGTGTACAACGTACTCGACGCGTGTGGGAGTTAGCTGTGGCCGATGGCGTTGAGTTCGAGTTGGGCGTTGTGGTGAGAAAGAAGATCGGTCGTGGCGGGCTACATCAAATCGTGAGGGACTTAGAGTTTTTTTTTGCATCTCGGCGGCCGTTGCCACCAAGAACCAAACATGGCCAACTGCCACGTCAGGAGGGTTCGCGTGTTCACCGCATGCGACTTTGCCTCACTGGATTCTCCATCTGCCACCGACAACCCTCCCTTGCCACCAGCCAACCGCACACGCCGTTCGTCAATAACCTAGCCTGACGCAACGACCCACAGCCGAGTGCTAGGCCACCCGGCTTCGCCTCATTCGACACCACGTTCCAAGCTGCCTCGGTTGCGCTCGCCCACCAACATGAACGGTTCGCCGGCTCCCGCTCTCGGTGCCGTGCACGATCGACCTCGTTTTGGTGAGTTTATTGTACACATCTGCTCCCGCACGCCGCTGACACATCACCATGCCCAACTTTTTTCTCGCCCCCCACCTCCCCTCCTCGCCTACCTCGCCCTGATGACCTCGCCAACACTGCCGATTTCACACCCGAGCTCGCGCAACGTGAGCCTGTCGCGTCCGCCCGCTCTTGATCTGTCTTATGGCAGTGCTTCCATACCCGACCACCTCAACCATGCCTCACACACCACGACACGCCACCCTCCTCGTGTGCAGCTGCCACAAGCGCCAGCCATTGATGTCTAGGTGAGTATGTCATCTGGACGTGCTTCCTCACTGTTTGGCATGTCCTTTGCCTTGCTGGTTTACTGGCTTATGCTGCATGCCTGCTACCAGTGAATGTAAATAGTCTACTAGTGTCTAATCTAATTAACATTTGATTGTACCATGTTTGTGGCACATGAGTATGCTACTCTTATGTACTAGAAAGATCAATTTGGTTTGATGCATTGTAGAATAGTTAGTGCTATATATTATCAAGACTCTCCTGTATCTACTCCAATTCTATAGATTGGTATGCAACACTTCAAAATGTATATGATACTATATAGAATGAAGTCCCTATACAGTCATATATAGTTTTCAGCTGCTATATGATGGTATATAATCCTTGGCTGCTATATAGTGCTATAGAGCATCCTGGCTGCTATATAGCGCTATAGGGTATCCTGGGTGCTATATACCACTAATTTGCTATCCCATTTTCTATATAGAAAACCCATTTTGCTGATGCTCCGCTAGTGCGTCAGATACCGTGTATTCTCATTGTCTATTAACTGACCTTGATACTAGACCCGCTCACGAACCGCTCTGATGACGACGAAGGG
>MU132346.1:34841-50026 GCA_015039395.1 Ceratobasidium sp. AG-I | reverse complement strand
ACGCCATTTCCGAAAGCGATTTTGAACTTGAACCATTCCCGCCCCCTCTGTTTCAGTCTACACCCCTGCCGTCAGCTCCCGCTCCTTTGGCTTCATCTGCTGTTGAACTGCCACGTAACCCTCTTGTGCGTACAGATACCCAAACCACGCAGGTTGAGTCACAGCCTGACCCTCTCTCTCCGGCTCGACAGTACGTTTCTACTGGTTCACTATCTCTTGGAGGCTCCCATTGTAGCCCCCGAGGCTCCCACCACAGCCCCCATGCCAACTCTGGCGCCCAACCTCCTGTTCGCACGTACTCCGGCTCACGATCTCACGCGACGTCCGACATCCAAGACCAACGCACTGAACCACGTGACTCTGCCGCTCCTACTCAGTCAAGCTCCCGCACTCCAGCAGCTGCCCACTCTCAGATTTCAGGGCGTTCTCAGCCGACTTCGCCCACACAGCCTACTTCACATGCGCGGCCTACTTCGCGCGCGGGCCCTACGTCGCGTACGTACCCTACAGCAGGTTATTGGCCTACACCGCGCCCACAGCAGCCAGAACTCGCACCAGCCTCCAATTCCCAACATCCCCCACAACCCCGCCCAAATCCAAATGCCCTGCCAAAACCCCAAGCTGGTCCCACGCTGCGCACTCAACCTCCACCTCCTACTCAATCCACGTCGCGTGCTCAACGCTGGATGCCACACACACCTACACCCATTCCTGAGCCTCCCCGGCGTCCCCGTCCCGATACAAACGTCCCACCAGCGACTCAAACCCGTCCCACCACCAGCTCTCAGCGGCTCTCCCAGCTCTCCCAGCGCCGCACCCAGTGCTCCTCTCCACGCCACGTTCAAGCCTCCTCCAGTACCCAGCGCTCGGTTCGTGGAGTCCAAGACCATCGACCACCGTCCCGCGATCCTGCCGCCGTTGCCAAGGCCGCGATGGTTGAATTCAATCGCGCAGAGGCACAGGATGAAGCCCGGAGAATTGCTGAGAGCGCAGCGCGACACCTAGAACACATTGAGCGGGAACGCGAGCGGCGTTCGCCCAGCCCTTCCTATCGAATGCTCGAGGACGACGAGGAGATCCGTGCGTGCGCAAAGGCCGTCGTGAGTGGTATCCCAAAGGTACGCAAGTTTTTATACGTTATTGGTTGTAACATTGAATAACTGACATCTAGGTTTCGCGCCGAAAAAAAAAGCCGGTTGCCAGCGACTCGACAGGCCTTTCTGGCCAAGTTCTCACTCTCGCCAAACTCGCCCTTTTTGCACTCGCTTGTTCGAAAGGCCCATATCAGACTCGAGGGAGGTTTATCCATTGGGCACGCCAGATCCACGAAAGAGTTTGGAATAATGAAGCGCCGGACGTTCCTTACATTGCCGCGACGCAGGGTGAACTTGAAGTTGTGAGTACTAACTCACGCAGGGCTCTTATATGTTTATTTAATTTCGCTCTAGATGGTCAACAATCTCGCAAGCCTTCGTGGGAGGGTCAAAGAGTACTTGCGCCCGGTGATTGTGACTGGCTATGGTTTCAAACGGTTCGCTGTGTCCCAGGAAGATATACAGTTTAACCGGGACCTTTACGCAACCCTCTGCCCCAACAACTTTCATTGCACAGTACGTGTGCACCTTTTCGATTCGGACTACCATTCTCACACATGACCGTTTATAGGAGTTCAGCCCGCGCAGCGGACATTACGAGAACGAAGAGATATTCAGTGCGCTCGCTGCCGGTCTGTTCAACGGCCCCAATTCGGTCGGCGCACTCTTCGAGGAATATTTCGTGGACATGCCCTTGCAGGTTGTGGCGTTCATCCTTGCAATGGTAAGTTACACGTGCTACCTTGATTGGCTGCTCCACTAACATAAGTATTCTGTAGATGCAATTCTGCATTGAGGAGTGGTCTAACGGATGGTTCGAGGCAAAAGACCTGAGTGCCGGTAATATGCTCGAGAAATACGAGGCACATTTGTTCGGCCTGAAGGAGGCGCTTGCTGTTGCGGAAGGCCGCATTGTTAAGCTCCAGGAGAAACTCTTTACATTTGGACAGTACGTATATGTCCATTTTACTTTATTTCTCATTGCTAACATAATTCACGGTACTCAACAGGGATTACGCGCTCGCTTCGACCTCGCGTCACAACGGCGGTCAAGAACGAATTCACCGATCTGAAATCCGCCCCGACACCCCACCACCGACTGACGATGAATATGATGAGGATGTGCCAGCCGAGTATCAGGACGAAGAAGATGTGCCTATTGAATTCAACGAAGCAGGGCGGTTGACCTCGCGCGCGAAGGGCAAAGGCCGTGCCGATTAATCCATGACTATATTGACCTGTTTCCCTTTCCCCTTTCTTGTTCTCGTTCAATCGGGTCTGCATGAAGTCCAACCACTGAAACCCAGCTACGCGTGTAGCTGAAATTTGTATATATGTCTGATTTTCTCGTCTCTCTTACCTGATATGAACAATCCCAGTGCGGTCGTGCGGTCGTGCGGGTGCGCGAACGGCGCTCCATTTCTTGTTTCTTGCCAATTCATTTCTTGGGTTTCATGTCTCGCTTCTGACTTCCTGTCCCATTGGATTGTGTGGGCCTAGCGTGTGGTCTCTCCCGACTTGTGTTTCTTTCATGTCGTGTCTCCCTGGCGTCGTGCTCCTTTCGTGCTGAGTCTCTCGCGCCCCATTATGTGTCTCCTTGATTTTTTTTCCCTCTCTTCTCCCTACCCACCATCGGTTTCACATTGATGCCATAACTCTTGACGTGTGCGTGTGTGAATAGCGCTTCACATCTCGTTCGTTTCTACAAATTGTTTTTCTTTCCTTGATTTTTCTAGCTGAATTAAACATGTAGCCCAATATGCTCCCCTCTCAATTGAAGTTGTTTGACCTTGTAACACCCCCAGTGGCATATGCGTTGCCGTGAGAAGTCACGTCGGTCCGTGCACAGATGTCAGTTACAACTTACACGTTGCTGACCATATCAGGGCTATGACTAATCCGAGTTGGATGAGTCAAACACATCCGACAAAATACGAATCTGTTCCTCCTTGAGACAGAAGCAAATCAAGTGTAATTAATTATCCCCTAAGCGCCCTGATCGTCACGTGCGCGCTCCAGAGCGCCACAAAGATTCTCCGGAGCACCAGATGGGTTCTCCGGAGCACTCGGGAGCCTTCGGGAGCTTTTATCTGCCACTCCCAATCCCTTGCAAGCCTGAATATGCTCTTCCCGAGCATTCAGAAGTCCCAATATGATCAAGTGGAGCACTTGGGAGCTGCCATATGTTACTCTCTACCAATAGGGAGCACTTTAGTGCCTCTCATTAGTGCTCAAGAAGGGGGGGGTGTGGCTCCTGGTGCTCATGTCCTCTTGAGTGCTCCTAAGTTCTTCAAAGAAAAAACACATTTTGCTGAGTTCCTCCCCCTCTTCGTCTGCCACTGCCGCCTCGGCCTCTGCATCGAGAAGCGATAGTGAGCTTAAAGCCCCATCACCTCCAGCAACGTCATTGTAACTCTGGATGGAGTTGGGGAAAAGATTCCTGAAAGTGTTGGGTCAGCTCCTTACTATTCGAGATAGAATTATTATTACTGACCTATTCCACCAAGCAAGAAGTGGTGCAACAGTGGCCTGATGCTTTGGTGCTTCGAGGTACTCCCGTATCTGCATGTAGAAGATAACATACTTGAAGGTCCCACCATCATCGCTAAACATATCCTCGGACGACAATGCGAAGCGGACCTGTGAGCTCCGAATTAGCTCCGAGCGACGGCAAGCGCTGTGTGATTTCAAATACTTACAATAACTGCCACGTATGCTAGAAACGCAGGTGTAACAGCGTCAAGCTGATACTTGCTTGCAACTCCTTTGCGACCTCGGCGAACTGCGCCTGGCCTAGCGGAAGTCGAAGGCAGGACAGAAGAGGGTGACTGGAGAATGGCCTTTGCGGACTATGAAATGATTGTAGGTCCGAATTTCGGGCTGAACTGGGAGACACTTACATCGACAAGCAGCGGGCCTCGAAGCAGGCCTTTCGAAGGCTTTTTAGGGTCGCCCATATCGTCTTCATACAGCATTCGTGGCCAGTGGTTTGCTGTTGGAGGCGGATTATTGCATTCGATAAACTGACGCCGTTCCCTGCGTTGTTTGGTAAGTGATTTGACAATACATCTGACGGTCACTACATTGCTTACTCTACATCTTCCCAGTTTACTGTGATAGGAGCAAGTAGGCGTGCGCACTGTGGATGGGCTAGCCCTCGGCTCGACTTTGGCTCATGAGCCAAGGGAGGAGACCATGGCCGCCAGTGCACGATTGCATTCTTCACCTTATTGTTGTCCTCGGCTTTCGCACCACTCCGGCCATCATCAAGCTAGATACTGCATTGTGAGAACATGTGAGAGACCGGGAAAGGTATTTAACTAGACTGACCTTGCTTCGAACGTTTCTAACAAAGTGATTGCCTTCAGTGGCCAGGAGCTCAAAAAGGTTGGGCTGGAGACGCTCAAGCTCATCGCAAACCTCAAAATTGGTTTTATCGCTGGAAGCTTTAACGGTAAGCATATTTAACTCAATGTCCTGCCATGCCACTTACCTTGGCGCAGCCGTCGCACGCAGAGTGTCCTCAGAACCATCCTCGATTGCGCGGCGGAGCTCAATACCAGAGCTCAGTGCGGCACGAGAGGGCCAAAACATTGCAGTCATACGAGTGACCTGTCGTGCATATGTTGGAAGGGGGCTACGATCGCCAGTCAACTCGTCTGCCTCGGTTGAGGTGCTTGGGGTTGTAGACAAAGAGACAGGCGGAGACTGGGTATATGGGGGCCTTGAGGTTAAGTGTTAGCGTTCTGATTCACCTGATGGGGTTGTATTTAACTTACGTGCCAGGTTGGCGAGTGCGAGAGGTGCGTTGTGCGCCGGACATTACGGTGCACAAAAACTTTGGTTGAGATAACAGGGATGCGAATGCACGGAAGAGAACAAGCCACCAGTGAGCACCCGCTACCGTGTCTCCTCTCTCGTTTTATGCATCTTGCACAGAATTTTCGAGAAACCATGCTCACTCATCCACCCCGCCAGGCGCACGAAGCTCCCGACCAATTTCAAATTATAGCCGCACCGACACGCAAGCGCTAGCAAAAGCGTCGAAACGACTAGAAAACACCTAGAACGCTCTGGAAATGCTGAAGGAGTAGAACTCGGCGCACACAAGAAGCTAACCAAAGGTTTGCATTCGTATTCCCCTCGCCACAACCTCCTCCTCCCTCCCTTCAACTTCTTGTCCCACTCCGGCATCATGCATCTCAGTCACCTCTACCACTGTATCTGCAAAAAACGTGTATTCCACAGCCAGAAGGCTTTATCAATACACGAGAATGTGTGTCCCAAAGTAGCCAAACGTGATGAAATCTGTTTTGCGCCATATCCAAAGCGTCTCCAAGCCACAAGTCATTCTGCACCCTCCACCACTTTGCGTTCACCGGTTGAGGACAGCGAGCCACAAATAGATACAGAAGACACGAGACCGCTAGTATGTTCTCCTTCATGTCTCATTTCTCAATTATTGAAATTGGATGCTTTGTTAGACATTTCAAGTGGCCGAAAACACTCTAAGTGTTCCATCGCCTCTTACAGCCTCCGGAACTGTTGCGCCTGAGCCTCAAGACTCAAACATATCAGTTCCACAACCAAATAGCTATCGTGTCACACGCTCTCGCACACGTCGCCTGAATACAACGTATCGTGAAGAACATGATGCTCTTCCCGAAGCTCCAGCTCCCCTGTCACACAACAGCAATCAAGCGATCACACGCCCATTACCAAGTCCCCACATACCTCGCACACGCATTCGGCTAATCCCTTTCGAAACTCCTGCTGATTCGTTTGGTCGCTATCGTGTTTATCCATCCATACCTTGCTCAATCCCCGACAGCAACTGTGTACCCGCCGACTTCAGTGACCACAGTTTCAGTCCTGAAGCCACCAGTCCACTACCCCCGAACCCATCCCTACATGACGACATTGCTCCATGCCCAAACCTCTCGACATTCTATTTACTCCACTGGTTCTGGAATGGTAGTAACAAGTCAATAGCTAGCCGAGAGGAACTACGTACAAATGTGATCTTAAATCCCAAGTTTAACCCAAGGGAGCTTGATGGGGTTGATCTACGTGCTACGGACAAACGGCTTGCGGCTTTAGCGGGCTCTCAACTTGGCGATGATGCACACATGGAGTCGGATGGTTGGTCCCAGAGGACCGTCTCGCTTCGGGTCCCGATGCTTGGAAAGGGCAGAGCTGTGCGCTCTAGACCGGAATTCCTGTCTGTTGCTGGTATGTTTTCTGCAATTAGTTCTATTTAATCACTAACACTATGCGAACAGGCCTTCGCTCACGCGCCATCCTGAGCGGAATCCACAAGGCGTTCACACGCAACAAGATCACCCAATTTCACTACGACCCTTTTGAGTCAAAATGGATACCACCTGGCGGGGGGAAATCAGAATCTCAAACGATTGCAGATGAGATGTTTACCTCACCTGCAATGCTCGATGCCCATAAAGAGATCCAACGACTTGAAATTGCCGAAAAAACCTGCAAGCATCCTAGAGTGGTAGCAGCAGTGATGCTCGGATCTGATGCTCTTCAACTTGGCGCATTCAGTACCCAAAAAGCGTGGATGCTGTACATGTGGCTTGGTAATCTAAGCAAGTACGAGCGCTGTAAACCAAACTCTGGCTCGTGCTTTGAGCTGGCGCATATACCATCCGTAAGCACCTTTTTCTCCTTTGGCCATTTCGTCCACTAATAATTCTCTGTTTAGCTCCCCGACAAAATCAAAGACGAAATCTCTAAGCTAAACGGGCGGCCACCATCTGCCAGTCTACTTACGCATCTGAGGCGAGAGCTTATGCACGCTGTCCTGCATGAAATTCTTGACGCAGAATTTCTGCATGCGTGGCGACATGGAATCGTCATTAAATGCGCCGATGGGATTACACGTCGAGTATTCCCACGAATCTTCACATATGCTGCGGACTATCCAGAGCGGTGTGTACAATCCTAAGGATTTATTTATAACTTGAATTGCTGATATCAACTGTAGAGTTTTACTAGCCACAATACGTGATAAGGGACTTTGCCCGTGCCCACGATGCCTTGTGCCGATGGATTTGATTCACAAGATGGGTACTCGTTCCGACATGCAAAGACGAATCAAGACCTTGCGGCGGGATAATTTACAACGACAAAAGCTCATCCGGCAAGCTCGTTCGCTTATTTACGATGAAGGCAAGGCGGTAGGGAATGAAGCAGTTGAAGATTTACTTCAATCGCAGTCACTTGTACCTACCGAGGTGAGATAAAATTCTTCTATGTTGAATTTCAGACTGGTTTACTCATTTATTTTTTCTAGAATACCTTCTCACGACTGCTTCTGCCTCTTAAGTTCGATTTCTACAACATATTTGTTGTCAATCTCTTGCATGAGGTAGAGTTAGGCGTCTGGAAGTCGCTCCTCACACACCTAATTCGCCTACTCTACGGCTGCGGGAGCGAAGCCGTTGCCGAATTCAACCGCAGGTCCGTTCAAGTTCTCCTGTTCTAAACCTGCTCTAACTCTGGTTTCTAGGTTCCGTCTTGTCCCCACCTTTAGTAACTCAACTATTCGAAAGTTCAGCGAAGATGTGGCCAGCTTGAAACGACTAGCAGCGCGAGACTTTGAGGACATATTACAGGTATGCCCGAATAATTTTATTTAAGCTTGCCAGTTAATGTGTCTTTCTTGCCGGTTATAGTGCTGTATTCCAGTGTTCAAAGGGCTTTTGTCTAGCACAATCGACTTAGAGCTGCAACATCTGCTTTTTTTGCTCGCTCGTTGGCATGCGCTTGCCAAACTCCGTCAACACACCTCAGCTACACTTAAACACCTTGCCAACGAAACAGTAAAGCTTGGTGAAAAGCTACGGGCCTTTCAGGCTGCTACGAATGAGCTGGTCGTCTATGAGACACCTCGGGAGTTTAGAGCACGGCAACGTCGGGCAGTGTTGAGGGCCAAACGACAGAATAACTCGGATGAATCCCTCACGCTCACACGCAAACACTGCAAGCTCAACTTGAATACGTTCAAGTTTCATGCGCTTGGCGATTACGTCGCAATAATTGCACGCAACGGTACAACAGACTCATTTTCAACTCAAGCTGTGAGCCTGATTTTACTATTCCTTGTTTTTATTCTGTACGTCTAACAACTAGACCATAGGCGGAGCTCCGGCATCGCAAAATCAAAGCACAATGGCTCCGCACAAACCGACGCGAAGCTTTGCCCCAGATGACTCACGTTGGGGATATTGGAGACGCACTTACTGCAATCCAAGAGCGGCTCGACAAACGGGCAAATCATGGCATCAAAGATCACAGCACAATGACCAGCCAAAGCGACGCTGAGCCTTACCACATTGGGCAAAGCGACCGAACCGAAGACGCCGTTAATATACCATTATGGGTACATAGCCAGAATAATAGTCCTGCAGTTAAAGTATGTCTTCACTGCGAAGCGCTAGATAGATGACTTATTTATCACACTTTAGTTTTTTATTACCTCCCTAAAACAGCATCTCCTCTCACGCCTTACGGGCGATCCTGAAGCCTCCGAGCTTGGGAAAGTGACTTTCCAATCCGACCGAATGTATACGCATGCTACTCTGCGTATCAACTATACAACATATGACGTCCGGCGCCAACATGATACACTCAATCCCAAATCACCCTGTCGATATATTCTCCTACCCAGCAATACCAGTAATGATCCCGATGCTCATCCCTTTATATATGCGCGTGTACTCGGGATCTACCACGCATATATTCGGCTCAGCGGTCGTCCACCCAAACGGATGGACTTTCTTTGGGTTCGGTGGCTTGATTATGATGAAACGGCAAAGGGTGGCTGGGATGCAGAACAATTGGATCGTTTGGCTTACGGAAAATGTCGCAACGACAGTGAGTTGCTAGATGCCTTTGGATTTGTTGATCCACGACACGTTGTACGTGCTGCCCACCTCATTCCCGACTTCAACTCTGGCATGGCGGACTGGCAACTTGACGCCACCCCGTTACATCGGGTGTGTGACAACAATGAAGGCGATTGGAAGTACCATTATGTTAATCGGTTAGTGACTTCGTTTCTTGTCCTAGTAGCCTCTACTAATAAAGATACTATGTTTCCCCGGCAGGTTTGTTGATCGAGACATGATGATGCGTTACCTGGGTGGCGGTATTGGGCACTTCAATCAATATACCCCCAAAGATCAGAGATTTATGTCTGAGATCACGTATGGTATGTGTTCATCTATATATTACACTTGTGATTTAGCTGACTGTAGTAGAAACCGAGGAGGACGGGGCGGAGGATCTAGAGCTTGACGAAGGCGCCACAGCGACCAATAGCAATCACCCGAGGCAAAGCGTTGGTATGCGTGTAATGGACGACGAGCAAGATCTGAGTGAAGGGAATGAGGACGATGATTTGTTGAGTTCTGAGACCGATGAGGAGTCTGGTGATGTGTTGAGTGATGAGGAGGACCTCATCGAGGATTTGTATGACTTGTGAGACATGAAACGTTAATATAGTTAGTTCAGTTTAAACCCGAGGTATTTAAGTGTATAAGAGGAATAAAGGTTGATATCAATCAGCCTTTTATTATAGGTTATAAGTGCACAGCCAGACTTATGGGAATTTACACTTCTGCTCCTGGCGTATATTTGTTCACCAGCAAGATGGTATTATAACATCCTGTACAATGGCACGGCCATTCGGCTAACTTTTTACAGCTCTGATTTTCAATTGCATTTGTTTGAAATACTGACTAACCCTTCTATATCATGGAATCCTTGTAATTCACCACCTACCTGCCACCGTTCTCGTGATGTACCTTATACTGTAATGTTATAATATATAAAAAGGCTATGGGCGCCGGTGCAAACCCCTAATAATCCCTTTCCATCCCTCAAGGATAGCGCTCTGACACCGCTACAGCTTGTAGAGTGAGTGGACTACGTTAGACGACGGTAGATTCACTTACTCGTTTCAAGTAATGCAGCCTACGCCCGCAAATTAAGTTCTGTCTCTCGGTATCTGGCGCGGCCGAGTAAAATTGCCTGTACTGTATGCGGCTCAACTGTTATTATCCCTTCTGGCTCAGCTTGTCAAACACAACACGCAAAGCGCATCGTCATATCTGATTGAGTTCAATACATGGCTGTATCCACTGATCAAGAAGGCCCGATTAAGCACCACAGGGAGCCGACGATGAGCAATATGCATACCCCAAATCTGAGGTGTGAGCGAGCTCTAGCCTTACGTCCTATTGCTCTGAATCTTGAGCTCCAAGTTACCGGCTTGTTGGCTCCACAACTGAATGGTCTTATTCGCATCTCCTGCTCCTACCTAACGGTCCCTCAGATCCCCGAGGGGAGGAGTAAGGTGATGTTGGTACATACACGCCAAGGCCACCGCTATAAAAGCATGGTACTCAAAGCTATGGTAGAAATCATTCTCTTCTGCAACACCATCTCATTGTACGTTTTATCACCTAACCTTCCCTCACATCACCTGGGAAATAGTGCCATCAGTGAATTCTCATATTAGTATGTTTACTCGCAGACCTTAGTATCATCCAAGCGATGTCGAACAATGTTAGTATCCCTCTGTTATCCTACCGATTTTTTCTGTTCGCTGATCTCCTTCCGACTTTTCAGCTCGCTATGCCGCCGCCAACCAATAAAACCAGTTTCAACACCATGGACGTCCGGTCTTGGGAGAAACCTCAGCACTCGAACTCGAAGGACATCACCGAGACCGTTCACTCTACGACTCCTCCCATGTGCATCAATTGGCTCGACGTCGGCTGCCAGGCTGATTTGCGCATCCAGTCGTATATTGATAGCGTCGCTACAGACCCTAAGGCCAAAGTTAAAGGGGTTGTTCATATTGACTCCTCGAAGGACACCGTCCTTTATTCTGCTGGCTGCACCTGGCTCGATGTGTGCAAGCACGACCGCGACTTCCAGTTCGGGACGTATGCCGCAAGCGATCTAGGCGGGAACTCGTGCAAGTCTTCACCTCAGATCTCCTTCGATAGGCCGTATGCCAAGCAGCCCAAAATGGTCGTCTGGATTCAGGACCTCGATGTTTCCAACAGCGACAACTGTCGTATCAAGACTTACGCTTCGAACGTCACCACCACAGGCTTTACGCTGAACGTTGAGACATGGGGCAACACGAAAGTCAACAGCGCCAAGGTGACCTGGGTTGCTCACCCTGCCTCTCGGTCGAACATTGCATCGGGCGAATTCCATACCAATGCAGACCGGACGTCGTACAAGCAAACGGAAAAGAAAGAGCACAGCCAGGACGTCAATTTCGAGACGTTTGAGGGTATACCCGACGTATATGTAGGGTTTTATTGTATCGACACATCGAAGGGTTATAACCTGCGGCTCAAGACTTTCGCCAAGGATGTTTCAGCCAAGGGCATGAAGATGTGCATTGATACTTGGTTCGATACGGTGCTTTGGCAGGCTGGAGCGTCATGGTTGGCGGTCCAGTCATGCTAAACAGTAAGTATTTCCATCATAACATTTGGTCTTCCTGGGACTAATCACCTCGCTAGGCTGAAATGTGCCACTTGCTCGATAATTATGTTCTTCCCCGGAAATAACATCCCCTCGCGTCAAGAAATTAGTTTGTACCAAATGTGTAAATGAATGAAACATTTGCTTTACCTGTGAACCGCTTCGCGATTATCAACCGCGACGAGATCTGTTTGACCCATAAAAGTTGGCAATGGCAATAGCAGGACGCTGCTAATAAACTTGCGAATATGATCTATGTGAGCCGCAGGTCCAGCATGCGTAGAAACCAAGATGAATGGTGTTGTTGTAATTTGGGCAAAAGAAGAGTTGAATTTCGTGACGCCGTGCGCCACTTAAGGAGCCAGCTGTATGCGCTACTGTATCGGTTTCAGCTTAACTGTGTCTCAATTGCATGACAGTCACATAAAGATTTTGGTGTCTATAATGAACTTGAAAGTCCTCGGCGAACTGTTTTTTTTTTTACAACATATAAAGATCCGACGAGTTATTAAATACAAGTGTGTTGAATTGCTGCTTCGCACCTACCTATTATCCTGATATAATCTGCAGCTTCGTGCGGGACCTTAGGATCCTCAAGTAACTCGTTAATCACAGCTGGTTTTTAACTAGCATTGTGCTGCCCCGCGGTGTATTATCTGTTGAGATGGAACAGGTGTTGTATTATGGTCCTGTGCAGCGGGTCATGCTGTTAGTGAGGGGTGAAATGTCCGAATTGCCGAAGAGGGAGGCTGCACACAGTGAAGACTGCTGTGGTGATCCGACGAGCAATGCCACAAGAGCAAAGCTATCCCTTCATTTTCCTTTTTGTTCAGTCGTGTAGATCGACGGCATGCATCCGTTATCAGTTCCCAGTGGTGTATGCCAACGCTCCAACAATTCAATTTAGTTAGTCGGGTCAAGTTTTCTGCCTCAATATTTAATGGAGCCGAGTATGCTTACTTGTACTGCATGCGGCCCATGGCAACGCCAGCTGCTCGTTGAGCACACGAAGAACAAATCGTCATGTCTGATTGAGTTCAATACATAGACCCATCTACTGGTAGAGAAGACCCGATTAGGCGCCACCGCGAGATTGTGACGATCGGTGTAGGCACCCCAAATCTGAGGGAGAAGGAAACCGGTAAGCGAGAGTAAGTTCCATCTCTGTATCAGCCGAGTCTGGCTTGAAGCTATGGTCGCAAATCGTTGAGGGAAACAGGCTATCCGAAAAGCCGCACGTAACGATAGTACATAGCAAAGAGAAACACGAGGCGGAGGAGCTCTGGGAGCATTGTTTGGCGCTCCACAAGTCGCCACGTGAGGACGAGACGAGCTTTGCTGTCGTGTTCGATCATGTGGTGTGGAACGAGGACATCATGGCGCTCGCAGTCTCGAAAGTTGAAATGCGTGAGGACCATGGGGAGTTGGTCCAAGCTGTGGTTGAGCATATTCCAGATATCATCACCAGCCGGTTGCATCTCACAGTTGGGACCCGAGAGGAAGGTGTCAATCCACTCGGAGCTGCTGCGATGGTTGCTGGGTGGAGGCGTGGCGAGAGGAATGGGACGCAAAGTATCTCGCTTGGCAAGTGTCTGGTCGAGGGGGATATCACTGGTCGATACAGCTAATAAAATAAGACTTGAATAAAACGCTTTTTCTTGTATCCATCTGGTCGGCAGTGCAATATAACGAGGCTGATGCTTCGCGTACGCTCCGCGTAAGCTAGGTGTCAGTAAAATAGGGTTAGAAAATATTTTGATACTGGGCCGAGAAAGGCTAAGCACTTGTTGAGTTGTTGAATAAAGCTAACCGTGAGCATCACCTGTATAAGAAGGTAATAATGAGATGTATGGGTCACTGATGTTGCGAAATGCACGAACGGGAATTAGCCATTTGTCACCTTAATGCAATACTACAGCGTCTGGCTCGGGGGCGAGATGAACAACAGCTGCAGAAGTTCTGATGATAAAAAGAGCAGCGTGTCTATGGCTTGTGCTCTAGGGTTTCGATTTACTCTCAGTCTAGGGAGCATGCTAGATCCCTTCAATATGTTCGGGCTTGTCAAGGATCGAGTCAACTGAAGGTGGCGTGAAGTCAAGATCTGAAGAAGTGATGGGGCCGGCACAAGAGTGATATTGATATGTAGCAGGAGAGAGCTCAGAAAGCAGCGCTATTTGTAATGACTGGCCTGTTGAGAAGGCACAAAACAAATCAGCTAGACGGTTCCTGCAAACTAGTGCTAGTCGCAGGAGAGAAGATAGGGAGCTCTCCAGTTGTAGGTGGGAGTACGCCATAGGATAAAATCACCCACGCCATGCTCCAGCCAGCATGAGTGTTTGACTAGAAGGTGTGGCATAGCGGCTCAAAATAGGACTAAGAGGCCAAGAACCAGAGCAAAAGATTATTGGAGATACAAAGATTTCTCAAGAGGTTAAAGTAGAGCCCCATGAAGAGCGAGAATATGAGAAGTTCAGGAATAGATTTTAGCCGGCTGAAGGTGGTGGACGCCTTCGTTCGTCCAGCGAGTCACGTGCTCCTGTGCTCAACCAACTCGATCAGACTAGCTAATCTAAATAGATGAGCAGCTTGGATCTATTTATACCTCCGAATTGGAAAGCATAAATTCGCCAGAGCTGTGACCCTTTCGGCAACCGGCATCGCATTAACCCGTCGATCTTTCAGGACGCTCCCAACAACCAAACTCCTCGGGCCGTCATAATCACCTCGAGTTCACAAAACCATGCATTATTTCCATACACAGGAGTTCAGCTCGATATCACTAGGCAAGCTGAGAAGCTCTGCTGTCAGTTGCGTTAATGCTTGCAATTAAGAGATGGTGCGCATCAGCCGAGATGCCGTCTCAGACCAGCTCCTAGCGTGTAAGGTTAGCGTTCAGCTTGCCAAAATAGGTCATAGACGGATCCGCCATGCCAAGACTCGTTCAATTCCTGGAGAGCTTGTTTGGCTTGGGATGTAGATATCACCTGCTTCTGCAAGGTCACTCCCCCCCTGTGAATTATTTCCAATTGTGAGAGGCAAAATCGTGCGACCCACTAAATCATGTGACTTGATACTGTAAATGTACAAAGAATGTAACCTCCTTGTCCATACTAGAAGTGGCCCCCACGGACCACAGACCTCGCTTCTGCGAACGCGTGAAGCCCGGTTCACACGAACCAGCCACAGTCTTAATACTGAATAGAGTGTCTAAATCCCTTGGGCCGAAAGTGAATAGAAAATAAGCCTAATCAGGGTATGTATCAAGTTCGAAATAGAGTGAAGCTACGAATTTCTTTTATAATTGTGTGGGGAGATCATCTGCTGTTGCGTTCACGATACATTTGAATCTATCGCATTATTAGATTAGACCGCTGCAGACGATAGTGTTAGCACAGTTCCAAGCTCGCCAAAAAGTCTGGTGCGTATCACATTTGCTGTAGACACTGGCTGCTCCTTCTAAGAGGAAATATGCCACAAAGGGCGGGGCGGCGGGCGGGATGGGCGTACCGCCCGCCCGCTGACCGCCCCACTGCAGGTAAGCTGTTTACAGTATTACCTAGT
>MU132346.1:0-22710 GCA_015039395.1 Ceratobasidium sp. AG-I | reverse complement strand
GGGAGTGCCGACATATAGATGTGGGGTGTGCTTCGAGACGCTGGACTCAAGCCGAATGCTGCCACGAATCTACCGGCGTCTAGGAGAAGCTCAAGTGTGTCGTTCGCACCTCCTAGTCTCTGTGGGGCAGTCAGCACTCGTCTCACGATCACTCTAATTGGGCACACACCTCCAACCATGTATGAGCGTGGGTCAACATCTGCGCACCCGCAGCAACGTTTTTCTTCAGGTTTAGTACCTCCATCCAGAACAGCAGCCGGTTCGACAGGAAATCATCTAGAGCAGAGTCGACATCGTTTAGAGCTTTGGTGGACTCCACATAAACTCCCCAGTATCGGCAAGCGTAGAGCAGCTCCGCCGAGACTGCATTCTCGACCTTTTTCGTGAGGCTCGGGATGTTCTCATCGAGAACAGAGGAAGACTCGAGCTCGCAGATGTTGAACTTCAGTAGGCGCTTCATGACGCCGAAACAACGCAAGGCCATAAGCTTGCTGTGCTCGGCAACATCGCAGCACAGGTCCTTCGAGCGCATCCGATCCAGCATGAAGTCGGGGAAAGAGGCGTGAAGTGTGGAGATCAGATTGTTGACCGGAGAGACATGCAACACCGAGCGAAGATGCTGCAGCGCACTTGTAACCTCCTGCTCGCTATCCAGCCCCAGCAACTGCGCCATTGTGACCGCGCTCATAGGTTCTCTAGCGCATACCGCTGTGTCTAGAACCAGTCGAATGCTCTCCTGCTCCTGTGGATTCAGCTCATCGTCCGCGAACGGTGCGGCGAGCACGGCCGTATACAGTGCATCAATGCCCTTGTGTTTGTTCGTTTTAGTACTGGACCCGATCGATAACAGGTCCTCGAGGCGCTGGTGGACGTTGACCTGTCGGTTCTGGGGGTGGATATAGCGCACGGCAGTAGCAGCGTAGATGAATAGAGTTCCAGCCTGTTCAGCAAGCATTCCGAGCCTTTCTGGAGAAAGCGTGATCTCGGCCAACTCGGCCTCTAGGTACGTCTTGATATCCGCCTGCACGAATGACGCCTCGATGTCGTGGAGGTGCAGCACAGAGCGGTAGCGTTCGTCCCTAGATTGAAGTGCATCGAACAGCCCGGGCTCTGGACGGCAGGTGACGAGAAACTTGATCGGCAGATCTCTAGCGTGCAGAAACAGCACGTTCAGGATATCCTGGACCCCGTCACGCCTGTCGCATTCGTCCAGCGCGTCGATCGTGACAACGATACCCTCAGGCACCGAAGCCACCTCCCGTAGCGGATCTCGTATGAGCTTCTCGAACTGTGTCACTGTCCTCCGTGCCCCGATCTCCTTGTCTTCGTCCATCTGTCGAATAAGCGCCTCGCGATACGAAGGCAACAGACGCGCCAGCTGATGCGCGATGGTGGGAATGATCTTCGACACGTCTCGACTATCTGCGTCAGTGCGGGAGCAGAAAAAGCTCGCACCAAGCCGACGCTCGAGTTGCATCTCGGCGCAGAAGCTGTATGCCAGCGTGGTTTTCCCGGTCCCAGCCATGCCGTTCAGCCAGTACACCTTTGGACTCTTCGGATCGTCCGCCCATTTCCGCATCGCCGTGAGGATTGCTTTACGAGTGCCAGGAGTGCACGTACGCCGACCGACGACATCGGCCAAGCTTGAGTCGTACATCGCCTTCAAGGCTGCTTTTAGCCCCGTGACCTATAGAACGCTATGTAAGATGCTGGAGTCTGCAGGTTGCCGGTATGATCAAGATACCATTTGCTGCTCCTCCTGGTTCCTCCATATCTTGACTAGCGCCTTGTTCTAAGATTGGGTCAGGGCTTCGGTCGGCGATGTGTTACTTAAATACACTTACCTGTAGCTCGCGGCATAGCGTCTCGACCCGGCGGTAACACCCTTGCACATCCTCCACGTCCTGTCCCGCCTCCATATGGCGCCTCGCTCCTGAGCGCCGCTGTTGCTCCTCCACATGTTTCATTTCCTTCTCGAGTCCCCTGCAATCCAGTCAGTTTCAAGAGGTGGTTGCGTATTGGGAGGTGACATACTTTGTCATAGCCGTGAGAGCCTCCGACATCCTGGACGACGTATGCTCGCCTGGGTGATCCTTGAACTCATCCACCATGCCTTGGAGGTTCAAAGCAAGCTCCGCATAGTCCTTTCGGGTTTGCGCGGCTGTCTACAGGGACGAACAGAATGAGTGGCATATCAGACATGTAATGTAAGATGACTCACTTCGAAGATACCGACCACCCCGAGGAACCCACCCACAGCGGACTTGAGAGGGGGGAAAACGTCCGAGCTCTCCTTCAGCAACTGCAGTGCAACCTTGAGTCCAGACCACGCGTCTGCTCCCGCTTTCTTTGCGGCCTGGCTCAGGCTAGACTTCAAGTTTGCCGATTCATCGTCATCGCCAGCCAACAGCGAAGGAGTAGGTGTTGGTCGGCTTGGGCTTGGCGCAGGTTGGGATATAATGCTTGTTGTCTGGGACCGAGCCGAGGGTTGGGGGAGAAGACCTGGGTCTGGCTCCGGGGAAGGCGCGAGCGGCAGAGGCGGATCTCCAGATGGCGTTCGAGGCTGAGGAGAGGGTGTATGAGAGGCGGGTGCCGAATCGCCTGGTTTGAACACTTTCTTTGCGCCATGGGCGACGCGCTTGAGAAACCCGCGAACCCGACCTGGGGACGAGGAGCCAGGGGACATGTCGTAGAACTGTGGTGGTTGAGTTTGCTAGTATCTCGCCTGCGCTATCCGAAGACATCTGGACATGCTTTGTCCAGGCGTTGTAGGCGTGTTGCTCATCAATAACCCATCTTGGTAGGCGGTGCCTGTCCGCACGATGCCTAAGCGCCGAACAAACAAACAACGGGACACCAGTCTAAATTGATGCCTCGCACCTGCACAATGATCACAACTCATCCTCACATCTCGCAATACTGAGTTTGATCCCTATCTCGTACTGCAAACTATGCGCCAAGACTAACTAATAATATGTGTAACAATTACTCGTCATGCGTAGCAGATTCGTCCTTCATTTATCTCCACCCTATGAATAACCTGGAGTCAAATGTTACATACAAATTCCAATCAAAACACTTGTTACAACACATAGATACACCCTTCCTTATGAAGATCTGTGAAATCATCGAACGCCTAGTCATCCGCTCGTCATTTCCTCGCCTTCTTCGCCTTCCACCCCCGCTCCGTTCCATAGCTCTATGCGCGACCTTGGACTCCTCGAGCCACTTGTCGATCACAACTGCCCTTTTGCCGGTTCCACGGCGTGTTGCGGCGTGCTGCCTGTTGAGGTAGGATAGGTAGTACCGTGATGCTGGTTCATCTGGTATCATGTTAGCGAGGAGTGAAGTATCCAAATTGCCGAGACGATACATACGGAGCCAGGACAGCCAGAGCGATCCAGCCGACAATACAACAAAGGCATAGCTGTAAGTGCGGGGGTTCATCTCATCTGGATAGAAAAGCACGCACTCTGCGATTAGTTCTCGACGATAGAAAAGCGTACCAGCTGTCCTGTATACCAATAGTCCGACGACCTGCCCGGCGAGTTGGCCCGTCACACCATCAAGGACGCCAAAGCACATATTTCTAGCACTTTGCGCAACAATCGCGATTTCTCGATTGGTTCAACTCAGCGCAACCCTCGGACTGGCTTAACCTGCTCAGAGACAAACCAGTAGTGCACATCTTCTGCGTATAGCTCACCGCATTTTACGAAGTCTACGAATACAATACCGGCTGGATCCCAGTGTAGAATGAGAGCTGAGATTCATTGCGATCAGCCAAGTATCAAATCTACGAGTTTCAACTCCAACTCACCACATAATAGTGCCCCAGCAACTTATTCCTCAGCTCAGGCTCACGACCGAATAAAGGGCCGAAGATGCATAACACAGCAGTAAAAGATTTACCTTGATTGAAACCAACGCCGATGATAGTTAGTAGCCAAAACGTTTAAATCCCACCAGACGAAAGGCTATCCCGTCGCTACCGTTTCAGTCAATAACATCGAGAAAGAGTCGACCTAGTCCGACTCACGCGCACAAGAACTGCATTGCGAACCAGAGGAGGACCTAAGAATCCAGAGCTGGTTCTCGCATTTGGCTCCATTCCCAAGTCGACTCAGCACCTGCCATAAACAATAAGTACTCCTCGGGGTTTGCACACGGTCGCTATTCTGCTCTCGTCCCACCTCTGCGTCTATCGCCGTCTCATTCCTGCTTCTCTTCTCCTGTCTTTGCTTTAGTGTCGCACCGGAGGGCGTGGCCTCAAAACGACATGAAAGACTCTAAAACCCCCCAAAGAAATCAAGAATAAACGATGAGGCCGTTGTTCTCAAATGCAAGCTTCCAAAACATACATTGGGTTGTTTGCCCACAGTAGCTCAAGGGCAACCACTTTCTTGTCGTGAGATAAGAGTTTAGCTATAGAAAGCGAACCTGGAAGTACAGAGCTGGATGTGGAGATAAGTAGGCCCGCTCGAACAGCACATCGAAATGCACGTACTGGACGATAGGCGCACACATGAGGGCTGGGAGGGCAACAAACCGCGAAGGCATCTATTATTTTATAGCTGGAGAGCCTAAATGCGGGTCATACCAAAAATATAGTCTAAATCAAACATAGTCAGTGAGACCAGTCCATGAATTAGATCAGAGAACGTACCGAGTAGATTTAAAAAAAGAACTAGGATGTGACCGATGCCATCAACGCACCAATCTAATTACCCAAATGCCTGGCGTGAGTGGCTAGTCCACGCCTAACAAGCCCTCACACATACCATAGTCGCCATCTAAAGACTCAGAAGAGTAGTTTGCTCAGGACCGCGCCGCTTCTACAAGAGTGCCGACGTTAGGCACTTAGTTTTACGTCTAAATCTTTACTGCTTACCATCTAAATAAGTGATGGTGATGAAACCCGCACTGGATAAAATTTCTCGGATTACGAAGCTGTACCGTGACCCAACGAGATGGGTGTCAGAAACGATGCCTAAGACCAAGGCGCAGGAGAGGGAAGATCTTGGAGCTACAGGTTAGGGAGAACGACGATATCGAGCTAATAAATGCTGCTTACTTGCCGAGTTGTTGAAGGAATTAGACCCTCAGCATCACCTAGATAGAGAGGCGACAATTAATTGTAAGAACCACTGATATTGCCAAATGAACGAACAGGAATCAACCATATACCAATCTTCCTAAGATTGCAGCCTCTTGCTGGGGAGTCGTATATATCACAGTTCCAGAGGTCCCGAGAATTGCAAGAGCACCGTCTCCATAACCCGTGTCCTGCTTGGGCTTTCGACGTACACTCTGCCTGAATAGCATGCTCGACCTCTTCGGTATACTTACCCTTGACAAGAATCAAGTCAACCGAAAGTGGTCGTCAATCCATGATCGGGGAAGTTGTAGGGGCCCGCACAAGAGCTGAGGCTGACACGCGGCAGGAGGGAACTCGAGAAGTCCAGCTATTTGTAGTATCTTGCCTGTTGAAATGGCACAAAACAAACGAGTCGGATAGTCATACCAGATCAGTGCTAGTCGCCACGGAAGAGACACTAAGTCCATCAAGCGTATGTTGACAAAGTCACCAAGGCTACATTATGCTTCACTTAGCATGGCTGTTTGACTAGAATCCAAGCCTCCCAGAGATTTGAGGTGTTCGAGTGTGGCTCGAAGCACAAGTATATAAACCAAGAGCTAGAGCAAATAATCAAAAGAGATACAAATCGTTTTAAACTGTCAGAAGTAGGACACCTAGAAAGACAAACACTAGAAAAGAACTCTAGCCAGTCGACTTGATGTGCTGGGTGCTTTCATCCGTTCAGCGGGTCACGTGTTACCATGCTCGCCCAGCTCGGACCGATCGGTTCATCCAAATAAAAAGCAGCCTGTTGGAATGCAGTCAAACCGCAGCTATCATTTCTGTTCTATTTATATATCTGACTTGGGGAGCCTAAATGCGCCGGAATTTCTCCCCTTTCTGCGATGGTTCTCCACACCCCCATCGGATCAGCCCATTGACCCTTTGGAACGCTCCCTAAAACCAAGTGCCCCGGCAGCCATAAGTGCCTCAAGCTCAGAAAACTGCGGTTCCCCGTCGACATGAGCGCCGTTCCTGGTTATCCCGTCTCTCAAGTCGAATAAATATGCCAATTCAAAGTTCTTGGACGGGCACATCGCACTTGTTGGCACGAGTTCCTCCGCTGCGATGTGTGTCCCCGGTTAGTTGCGTGAATGCTTTGTACGGTCTATATATAGCTCCTGCGCTCGAGGCTGGAAGTGACCAAACTAACTCGAGCTGGTATCTCCAAAATTGTGGTTATCACTTCAACAAGGGATGACGCGGATCAACCGAGACGTCGACTCGAACCGGCTCCGGCTACGAATTATTGGTGTTTGACTTTCCAAAAATAGGTCATGGATGAATTCGCCACGCCAAGACTCGTTCACCTCCGAGAGAGATTGATTGGCTTGGGATGAAGATATTTATAACTTGGACGCGTGGCAAAATTTAATATGCGTCATGGATGATTGTTGTATATTCACTTCTAAAAATATAAATCAGAGTCGCTGAAACTTAAATCGCCAAGACTCCCCATGCTGATCCACCTGCAATGCCAACTGGTTCGTTGGGACTTGGCCGGGCCCGTCGCACGACAGCAGCGCCGCTGAATAGTGCAGTCGCAGAGCGCAGACGAACGGCGACTCAGGAGCTTATTGGTTCGGAGAAGATGGTGAATGTGGTGAGGGCAAAGTCCACGCGAACGTGAATGGAAAGAGTGGCAGCGCCGAACGCAAGGGATGGCAACTACCTAGAATTTGCCATGGCGCAGCTCGCGCCAAAAGTACTATTATGCAAGTGTACACCGGGATGCGCTCTCTAGTTGACTGATTGCCGATTGGGCAATCACAAAGCCCGCCGTCTCACACCGTGTTGACAGTCGCCTCTGCTTGGCATTTATTGACTCGTTCCAGCTCACACACAATACATATAATCTATACAACTCGAAAAATCATCCACTTCATCTAGGTACAACACATTGACGAAATCACACCCGTAAAAGGTAAACTGAAGCAACAGACATGAGCCATTGTCCACACAATACACCCACGAGACATGCAGCCGTTCACTAGCATCGGTAGCACTGGTCCCACTTATCGCCCAATAGTACATCATCAAAATCGAATCGAATCACGCCTTTGGCATAAATCAAAACCGTGTTTTCCGGTCGTACAACTCTAGTCCAGAGATCGACCGGAACGCATAGGAGAAGCTGCCCCTGCCGAGTGGTGATCATGCCGGTTCTGTCCATTACCCAATCTTTGAAATGACTGGGGTCATGAACAGAGGGAGGAGCGGCAGTCCAAACACGGATACTCTTATCTTCAGAGCCAGAGGCGATGCGAGTACCGTCGGGTGAGAATGAAACAGAGGTGACCCAGGCGGTGTGCCCCTCGAACGGACCGGAAACGAGATCTCCGCTGCGTGCATCCCAGACTCGGATGGTGTTATCGTTGGAGCCGGAGACGATGCGAGTACCATCCAGCGAAAATGCCACGGAGGTGACCGGCGCGGTGTGCCCCTCGAATGGCCCAGCCATCAACAGCCCACTGTTCGCATCCCAGACCCGGATGGTCTTGTCATGAGAGCCGGAGACAATGCGAGTGCCGTCGGGAGAGAACGCCACAGACAAGACCTCTCCAGTGTGCCCCTCGAATGGCCCAGCCATCAACAGCCCACTGTTCGCATCCCAGACCCGGATGGTCTTGTCAGCAGAGCCAGAGACAATGCGAGTGCCGGCGGATGAGAACGCCACAGAGAGGACCCAGTTGGTGTGCCCCTCGAGCGGCCCGGCAACAAGGTCCCCACTGTGGGCATCCCAGACACGGACGGTGTTGTCTTTGGAGCCAGATACGAGTCGAGTGCCGTTGGGTGAAAAAGCCACAGAGAAGATCAGATCGGTGTGCCCCTCGAACGGCCCAGCAATGAGATCCCCACTGCGTACATCCCAGACTCGGATGGTCTTGTCTGCAGAGCTAGACACGATGCGAGTACCGTCGGGCGAGAACGCCGCAGAGAAGACCCAGTGGGTGTGCCCCTCGAACGGCCCAGCAACGAGATCCCCACTACGTGTGTCCCAGACTCGGATGGCCTTGTCACTGGAGCCAGAGACAATGTGAACACCGTCGGGCGAGAATGCCACAGATTTGACTGAGCCGGTGTGCCCCTCGAACCGCCCAGAAACAAGGAGTCCGCTGCTTGCATCCCAGACACGGACACTCTGGTCTTCAGAGCCAGAGACGATGCGAGTGCCGTCGGGCGAGAACGCCACAGAGTAGACCCAGCTGGTGTGCCCCTCGAACGGCCCAGCAACGAGATCCCCACTGCGGGCATCCCAGACACGGATGGTGTTGTCATCAGAGCCAGAGACGATGCGGGTGCCGTCGGGCGAGAATACCACTGAGTTGACCTCATCGGTATGTCCCTTGAACGGCCCAGCGGCGAGGTCTCCGCTGCGTGCATCCCAGACACGGATGGTCTTGTCTGCAGAGCCAGAGACAATGCGAATGCCGTCGGACGAGAATGCCACAGAGAGGACCTCACTGGTGTGCCCCTCGAACGGCTCACCAACAGGATTTCCGCTGCATGCATCCCAGACCCGGACGGTCTTGTCTGAAGAGCCAGAAGCTATGCGAGTGCCGTCGGGTGAGAACGCCACAGAGTTGACATCGTCCGTGTGCCCCTCGAATGGCCCAGCAGCAAGATCTCCGCAGCTTGCATCCCATACACGGACGGTTTGGTCATTAGAGCCCGAGACAATCTTAGTGCCGTCGGGAGAGAATGCCACAGATCTGACCCAGCCCTTGTGCCCCACGAACGGCCCAGCAACCAGAAGCCCACTGTGCGCGTCCCAGACTCGGATGGTCGTGTCACTGGAGCAAGACACCACACGAGCTCCGTCGGGTGAGAACGCCACAGAGTTGACATCGTCCGTGTGCCCCTCGAACGGTCCTGCAACAAGATGCCCACCGTGCGCATCCCAAATACGGATGTTGTTGTCCCTGGAGCCGGACACGATGCGAGTGCCGTCGGGAGAGAATGCCACACATTCGACGACGTCAGCAGCGTCCCACGTTGCTAGACACGACATGTCTCTTCCCTCCATTCCCGACTCATCCAGTCCTATCAGTCCCTGTGTGCGCTGCCGGTAACGTACGCTGACCGGGCGTGTCTCGGGCCAAAAAGGGAGCGCCGACATATAGATGTGGGGTGTGCTGCGAGACGCTGGGCTCAAGCCGAATGCTGCCACGAATCTGCTGGCGTCTAAGGCAAGTTCAAGCGTGTCGTTGACAAGTCCTAGTCTCTGTGGGATTGTCAGCATCCGTTTCACAAGAACTCTAATCGGGTACACACACCTCCAACCATCGATGTGCGTGTGTCAACATCTGCGCACCCGCAGCGATGTTCTTCCTCAGGTTTAGCACCTCCATCCAGAACAGTAGCCGGTTCGACAAGAAATCTTCTAACAGAGAGTCGACATCATTCTGAGCTTCGGTGGATTCTAGATGCGCTCCCCAGTATCGGCAAGCGTAGAATAGCTCTGGCGAAATTGCCTGTTCGATTTTTTCCATAAGTCCCGGGACATTCTCGTCGAGAACAAACGACGACTCCAGCTCGCAGATGTTGAACCGCAGCAGCCGCTCCATCGTGCTGAAGCAGCGCAGAGCCAGGCGTTGATTGTGCACTGCGGCATCGCAGCAGAGTTTCTTCGAGCGCTCGCGGCTGCACATGAAGTCAGGGAACGACGCGTGGAACGTAGAAATAAGTCCGCTGCCTTCGGAGATGTGGAGTACAGAACGAAGGTGCTGCAGTGCATATACGATATCCTTCTCGTCGTCCAGCCCAAGGAGATTTGTCATTGTTGTCACGCTCATCGACTCTTTGGCGCAAACTGCTGTATCTAGAACGAGCCGGATGTTTTTCTTCTCCCCGCGGTTCAGGAGTTTGGAGGCGAACGGGACCGAGAGCACGGCTGTGTATAGATCGTTGATGGCGCTGTGTTTGTTGGTGTCGGTCTTGAACCCCATCGACAACACGTCCTCCAGCCGCCGATGGGAGTCGACCGGCTGACCTTTGGGATGGATGTAGCGCACTGCAGTGGCCGCATAGATGAACAGTGTGGCAGCTTGTTCGGCGAGTTGCCCAAGTTTCTCCTGAGGCAGGGAGAGCGGGGCGAGTTCATCCTCCAGGAAGATCGTGATGTCGGCCTGTACGAAAGACGCCTCGATGTCATGTAGGTGCAGTACAGAGCGGTAGCGTTCGTCCCTAGATTGAAGTGCATCGAACAGCCCCGGCTCTGGACGACAAGTGACCAGGAACTTGATCGGCAGATCTCTAGAGTACAGAAAGAGCACGTTCAGGATATCCTGGACTCCGTCACGCCTATCGCATTCGTCCAGCGCGTCGATCGTCACAACGATACCCTCGGGCACAGAAGCCATCACCTCCCGTAGCGGATCTCGTATGAGCTTCTCGAACTGCGTCACTGTCCTGCGTGCCCCGATCTCCTTGTCTTCGTCCATCTGTCGAATCAGCGCCTCGCGGTAGGAAGGCAGCAGACGCGCCAGCTGATGTGCTATCGTGGGAATGATCTTCGACACGTCTCGACTATCCGTGTCCGTGCGGGAGCAGAAGAAGCTTGCTCCAAGCCGACGCTCTTGTTGCATCTCGGTGCAGAAGCTGTACGCCAGCGTAGTCTTCCCCGTCCCAGCCATGCCGTTCAGCCAGTACACCTTCGGTCCGTTCGAGTCGCCCGCCCACTCCCGCATCTTCGCAAGGATTGCCGTGCGAGTGCCAAGGGTACACGTACGCCGACCGACGACATCGGCCAAGCTTGAGTCGTACATCGCACTCAGGGCTGCTTTTAGCCCCTTGGCCTGTAGAACGCTATGTAAGATGCTGGAGTCTGCAGGTTTCCAGTATGACCAACGTACCATTTGCTGCTCCTCCTGGTTCCTCCATATCTTGACAAGCGCCTTATTCTAAGATTGGGTTAGGGCTTCGGTTGGCGATGTGTTACTTGAATACACTTACTTGTAGCTCCCGACATAACGTCTCGACCCGGCGGTAACACCCTTGCATATCCTCCACGTCCTGCCCCGCCTCCATATGGCGCCTCGCTCCTGAGCGCCGCTGTTGCTCCTCCACATGTTTCATCTCCTTCTCCAGTCCCCTGCAATCCAGTCAGTTCGGGAGGTAGTTGCGCATTGGGAAGTAACATACTTTGTCATAGCTGTTAGAGTCTCCGACATCTTGGAAGACGTATGCTCGCCTGGGTGGTCCTTGAACTCGTCCACCATGCCTTGAAGGTTCAAAGCCAGCCCAGCATAGTCCTTTCGGTTTTGCGCTGCTGTCTTCAGGCACGAACGTAATTAGTGACATGTCAGAACATGTGAGGTAAGATCACTCACTTCGAAGATACCAACCACCCGAGGAACCCACCCACAGCGGACTTGAGAGGGGGGAAAACGTCCGAGCTCTCCTTCAGCAAATGCAGTGCAACCTTGAGACCAGACCATGCGTCTGCTCCCGCTTTCTTTGCTGCCTGGCTCAGGCTAGACCTCAAGTTTGCTGATTCATCATTATCGCCAGCCAACAGCGAAGGAGTAGGTGTTGGTCGGCTTTGGCTTGGCGCCGGTTGGGATATAATGCTTCTTGTCTGGGACCGAGCCGAGGGTTGCAGGAGAAGACCTGAGTCTGGCTCCCGGGAAGGCGTGAGCCGCAGAGGCGGATCTCCAGATGGCGTTCGAGGCTGAGGAGAGGGTGTATGAGAGGCGGGGGCCGAATCGCCTGGCTTGAACACTTTCTTTGCGCCATGGGCGACGCGCTTGAGAAACCCGCGAACCCGACCTGGGGACGAGGAGCCGGGGGACATCCAGTAGAGCTGTGGTGGTTGAATCTGCTAGTATCTCGCCTGCGCCATCCGAAGACATCTGGACATGCTTTGTCCAGGCGTTATAGGCGTGTCGCTGATCGAAGGCCCATCTTGGTAGGAAGCGCAAAGGCGGTGCCTGCCAGCATGATGCCCAAGCGCCGAACAAATAAACAGCAGGGCATCGCGATTCCAAATTGATGTCTCGCACCCACAACTTATCTTCGTGATGCATGGCAGATTTCATTATAAACCTACGAAAGCTTGAATCCCAATGTTACAGCGTCTTTGATACATTTCTCTATCGGAACACTCATCATAACACATAGCTAAAGTCTCCGCCCTGAAGACCCGCCAAGCTGCCGAACACCTAGTCGTTTGTTCGCCACTTTACGCATTGTTCGCCTCCTACTGCCTCGTTCTATTCTATAGCTTTACGTGTGACCTTATACTCCTCGAGCGACGCGTCGATCACAACTGCCTTTTTGTCGGCTGTGCAGCGTGCTACCTGTTGAGGTAGGATAGGTATAGTGCCGTGATGCTCGTTCATTCAACGGAATGTTAGCAAGGAAGGGAATGTCTACATTACCAAGAGGGTACATACGGAGTTACCACCGCCAGACCGATCTAGCAGGCAATACAACAAAAGTCCAACCGTAAGTGGGGGTGTTTACTTCATTGGGATAGATACAGAACACACTCTGCAATTCGTCCCCAGTAATAGAAAGACGTATCAGCTGTCTGGTAGGCTACGGAATGGTCCAATAATCTGCCCGACAAGCTAGGTCATCGGGGCATCTTTGAGGTCGCCAAAGCTCACATTTCCAGCACACTGCGAAACAAGCGCGATTTCTGGATTGGTTCACCTCAACAAAATCCTTAGGCTGGTATGATCTGCAATGAGACACACTGGTGGTGCACGTCGTCTTCGTATGCCCCGCCTTATTTTGCGAGATCCACGAGTACAATATCGGCTGGGTCCTAGTGTAGAATGAGAGCTGAAATCCATTGCGATTAGTAAAGTATCATATCTATGAGTTTCAACTCGAACTCACCGCATAGTAGCACCCCAGCAGCCTATTTCTCGGCTCAGGCCCACGACCGAGGACATGAAAGGTCGAAGCGTCTGCGATCGGGTGTATAGTAAGGAGACGGAGCACAAGCCATTCGAGTTTGAGCTTGTGGCGAATGGAGCGGAGTCCAAGGCGATGATGTCCTGGAACGCGCCGAATAGGACCTGTGTGAACGAGAATCAATCAACCCTTTATGCGTGTTGTAGACATCTTAATACTCAGATGAGTACAATTGAACGAGCAGTTCAAGGGGTTAGCAGAGGGGAACTCACGAAAGTAGAGGATGAGCGTAGCGATAAGAAACTGGGGATGCACTTCAGTCCGGTGGCCATAAAACGTAGCGGTCAGAGACTTGATTGAAACCAGAGCCTATGATAATTACCGGCCTAAGCGTACCAATTCCACACGACGGAAGGCAATACCATAGCCAATATTTCAGACAATAAAAACAAGAAAGGATCGGTCTAGTTCTACTCACGCGCACAAGAACTGCATTGCGAACCAGAGCTAATCCTCGTATTTGACTCCATTCCCAAGTCGACTCAGCACCTGGCATAAACGATAAGTACTTCTCGGGTTTTGCGCACGGTCGCCATTCTATTCTTGTCCTACTTCTGCGTTTATCGCCGTCCCATTTGTGCTTCTCTTGCCCTGTGGTTGCTGCAGTGTCGCACCATAGGGTGTGGCCTTGCCTATCGGAAAGGCACGCAACAAATCAGTCGAATAGTCACCCCGGATTAGTTCTGGTCGCAAAAGAGGACACGCCGAGCTCCCCAAGCGTAGGTTATGGGATAAGATCACCGAGACTGCAGTCTGCTCCGCTCATAATGACTGTTTGACTAGAATCCAGACCGCCCAGTGATTTGAGATGTTCAAGGGTGGCTCAAAGCGCTAGTATATATACCAACAGCCAGAGCGAATACTCAAAAGTGATCGAAATCGTTCTCAACAGTCAAAAGTAAATCACCCAGAACGATAAACCCCAGAAAAAAACTCTTGAGATGGTGGACGCTTTTGTTCGCTCAGCGGGTCACGTGCTCCACTGCTCGACCAACCCGGCTCGATCGGTTCATCGCAGCGTCTGCTCGCTATCATTTCTGTTCTATTTATATCTCCGGCCTGGAAAGCCCACAAACACCGGAGTCATTACCCTTCCTGTGATGGGTTCCCCGCACCACCCTCGGAGTAGCCGGTTGGCCCTTTGGAACGATCCCCAGAACCAGATTCCCCAGCCGCCGTAATTGCCCTAAGCGTAGAAACTTGCCTTTCCTCGTCGACATGAGCTCCGTGCCTGGATATCCCGTCCGTCAAGTCGAAACAACCTACAGATTTAGAGTCCTTCGTCGGGCGCATCGCATTATTCGGGACGGGTCCATGCGCTGCGATGTTTGTCCTCCGTCACTTGCACGAATGCTTTGCACGATCTATCTACACCTCCTGCATTCGAGGCTGGAGATGAGCACACTAACTCAAGGTCATGTATCGTAGGTCTGACGTTCATGCGTCCTCGCTCGCAGTACGTGTCGCAGTCGACAAGCCAACGACGACCAATGCTGACAAGTATCACAAGATTCTGGAGACGGTCCAACGTACGGGCCAGCTCCTTAAAGCCATATTTAGCTATCAACACGTCATTTATCCGGTTAGTCCGCTAATCTACCTGTATTAACCATCATCCATCGCAGTTATAACCCAGCACACGAGCTCGTCAAGCGATCCCGCACAGATGGAAAAGTCGGAAGAGGTGCGCAACTGCTGACGCTCGCCTGTCAGACTAGAGCACTTCATTTATTCAAGTCCTCTCCGTTCATTCCGGATGCCTCCTCGACGCCATCCACGTTGCAGATCAATCCCGCTACTGTCATCACCCAAAAGAAAGCTCAGGTAGCCTCATGGTCCACAAACCTGGCCACCACTACGACCCCGTCAACCGGTGCCTAGCCACTCGCCCCGTTACAGACACAGGATTGACTCGCTTCGCTTTCTATGGCGACAAGACGGGCAAGGAGCATGGGTGGGCGAAAGACTACCCTCGAGCGAGAGCTCAGGATACGGCAAAGGACGATCAGGCTGAAGACCAATCCGACGCCGAACAAGATATAGGCGGATGCGAGGGGTCAGGATGGGTATCATCGGGACTGGAATCTAGGTCTCGTTCAGAGGTATGGTTCGTGTGTCTCATTCGTGTGGTTTAGGATCTCGCACCTGGGACTGATCTCGGGACGACATGATACGGCGTACTGCTCGCCGCCGAAGATGGTCTTCTGGACCACGGACCTGGACGTTTCGATCATCGCCAACTGCCTTGTACAGACATGTGCTTGCGACGCGACTATCGTGGGCTTTACGCTAGGCATTGATATGAGGGGTAGCGCTAAAGCTGACAATGACAGGGCGACATGGATCGCACACTCCTACACACGGTCCAGCATTCCGTCCGGCATCTTCAAGACTGCAGATATCCAGCTGTATACCTAGCAGTAGTATAACCAAGCGATCTAGCTCAAGAAGAAGGTCGAGTGTGCTCTCCATGTATGCATGGGGCTCCGAGTGATCGAGATATCAAAGAACAACAACCTATGGCTCAAGGCTCTCGCAGAGGACGGCAACCGAGGGATGACGATGCACACCGACACTTGATCGGTCACCAAGCTTTACCGAGGCTCAGCCTGCTAGTTGGCGATCCAGGAGGACTAAGCAGTAGGTGTCTGCCCAATATCACCTTTGACGGGTCTAACACTAATTGTTTCAATAGGTTAGGATATGCCGTTCGCTCAGTAATCATATCTTACCATAAAAACAACACATCCCCACACAAATGAAGGCCTTGGCGTCGAACCTGTAAATACATAAAAGTCTGTTCGCCTGAATTCGGTTTTGTGACTGTCATGTGATGGTTATCCTCATTACCTAGTAGATGATATTTTAACCCGGGCAGCAAATAGATGACCTTGCGTGATACAGTAGGACTCTTCTCCGTTGAAAAAAGCGCATATATGCGTCAGCATCCACATCCAATTTCAGTCGGGTGTAGACCATAGCTTTTGTAGCCCCATATGGCTTCGAAATCTGAACTTCATTGCAAGGCCAACCCAAGTAAATCACTTGTTTACAACACATGAACGAAATCTTCATTTTGATGATCCGCCGGGTCGCCGAAAGCCTAGTCGTTGAGCTGCCTGCTACGTTCTATGAGTTCCAAGTAGATCGCATTAACTAAATCCAGTGAAGGTGTAAAGCTGAAATCCAGTGCATAGAGAAAACGGTGAGGCGAGTGTTAAGAGCGCGAGTTTCAAACCTCAGCCTCTCACGTCGCAGCACTCCAGCCACTCTTAAAAGGGGTTTAATTTATCTCCAAACTCGAATCTACCACCAAGCGCACAGTCTACTAAAGCGCCTGAATTTGGGGGGGAAATGAGAAAGCGGAATGTAAAACACTTGAGTTTGATCCTCGTAGAAGCCGCAGCGGAACCCAAGGTGGCGATGGCTACGAACACGCTTAACGGGATCTATGAGAAAGGTCTAGTATAATGCACATATAGCCACATAATGAATAAAGCTCAACGAAAGGGTCAAGTACTTAGTAGAGATATCGTTCACAAAACCCAGCATGTGCGTACTAGTTAAAATGTTTCAGTGTTTTTTTATGATAGAGCGACGGCGCGAAGGACTCACTTGGCTGAATCCAAAGCCCTTGGTACGCAATAGCCCAAATGTGCTAATCTCCCCGGGCGGAAGAATAGATAACTTACCTCGTTCTGGTCATCAGTATTCGAAACATGCCAGTCTGGTTTCTACTCACGCGCATAATAGCATGGCAAACTCAAGGCACATCTTGGAATCCAGGACTATTTCTCACATATGACTCCATTCTCGAGTGTTCGACTCAGTGCGTATCATGCACCGTAAGTTCATCGAATTTCGATGCAAGAGTCAAAAACATATCTTGGTTGTTTGCTCGAAGTCGCTCAAGACGAATCGCTTTTTCGTCACGAGACCGAAGTTCAAGGGTGGACGGTGGATCCGGGAGCACGAAGGTGGATAATAATTCAAAGGAGATGTTCATGCCATAGCTCATAAAGTACGCACTAGGCAATGGGTGATGACCCTAACGTTGGAAAGCCAATGAGATTAAGTCCCTGGCTAGGTTTGGGACCAAAGAGCACGGTGTCACCTTCAGACCGAGGACCTAACTTACTAAAGAGGGTTTCATGGAGCCATGGATATATCCGATTCTGATTGACAGTAACGATCTATTCTAGCCACCGAGACACTTTGCGTGAGTGGTCGGTCCACACGTCACGGGTGTTTGCACGCACCATGCTAGTACCGCCGTACCTCGCCATTCAAAGGCTCCGGCACCTGGTATGCTCGCGGCAACGTCACCACTGAACGAGCCCTCCGATTAAAGTCTTATTATAGATTTAATTTGAGACCATTCGCCATCTGAGTGAGAGGAATAAAGTACGGCGCTAGATGAAGGGTTTAGAGCGAGCTGCGATCTGAAATGCTATAGAGATCCAACCCACCAACAGTAGCCTCGAAGATCCCCAGAAAGCCCGGAGCCGTAATCGGCACGTTGAAGCTGTACTCCGCAGAAGTACTTGGCACCACAGCACCCCATATGAACACGTTCACAAACACTGAGCCCAGTTCACAAGTATATATAAGTATTGAGCCCTCGAAACGCACGCAAGGCACATTCAATCGGTGGTCGGACGAGAAGGTGCGAGGAGATAGACTATCGTATGAGCTGTGAACCATGAATTGTGCTTATCCTTTCAACAAAGGATTACGCGGATCAACCGAGATGCCCACTCGGACCGGCTCTGACAGCCAAAGATTGGTGTTTGACTTTCCAAAAATAGGTCGCGGATGAATTCACCATGCCAAGGCTCGTTCGTCTCCTAGGGAGATTGTTTGGCCTGGGATGTAGATATTTATAACTTGGGCGCGTGGCAAAGTATAACACGCGTCATGAATGATTGTTGTATATTCACTTCTAAAAATAGATATCACAGTCACTGAAGCTCGAATCGCCAAGATTCCCATGCTGATCCACCTGCAATCCCCACTGGTTTGTTGGGACTTGGCCGGGCTCGACAAACGACAGCAGCGCCGGTGAATAGTGCAATCGCGGAGATCAAACGAACGGCGACCCAGGAGCTTCTTGTTTCGGAGAAGATGGTGAATGTGGCGAGGGCAAAGTCCACGCGAACGTGAATGGAAAGAGTGGCAGCGCCGAACGCAAGGAATGACAGCAACCCAGGATTTGCCATGGCGCAGCTCGCGCCAAAGTTACTGTTATGCAAGCGTACATCGAAATGCGCTCTCTGGTTGACTGAGTACCAATTGGGCAATCACAAAGCGCACCGCCTTACAACGTGTTGACGGTCGGCTCTGCTTGGCATTTATAGGTTCGTTCTTGTTCACACGCAATACATATAATCTATACAGCTCGAGGAAATCATCCGGTTCGTCGAACTACAGAGCATTGACGAAATCACACACATGAGCAATAAATGAGCACCACAGAAATGAACCAAAGGACATATAACAAAAGCACGAGACGCGCGACCGTTCACTAGCATCGATAGCACTGGACCCACTTATCGCCCAACAGCACACCATCAAAATCAAGCTTGAGCACACCTTTCGCATAGATGAGGACCGTGTCCTTGGGTCGTACCACCCGGGTCCGGAGATCGACGGGGACGCATAAAAGGAGTTGGCCCTGCCGGGTGGTGACCATGCCGGTCCTGTCCATCAGCCAGTCGCTGAGATGACCAGGGTCATGAACATCGGGAGGAGCGGCGGTCCAAACGCGGATACTCTTATCACTGGAGCCGGAGACGATGCGAGTGCCGTCGGGCGAGAATGAAACAGAGTTGACCCAGGCGGTGTGCCCCTCGAACGGACCGAAAACAAGATCTCCGCTGCGTGCATCCCAGACTCGAATGGTGTTATCGTTGGAGCCGGAGACGATGCGAGTACCATCCAGGGAAAATGCCACGGAGCTGACCGGCGCGGTGTGCCCCTCGAACGGCCCAGCGACCAGATCTCCACTGCGTGCGTCCCGGACACTGACTGTTTTGTCGACAGAGCCAGAGGCAATGCGAGTGCCGTCGGGAGAGAACGCCACAGACAAGACCTCTCCAGTGCGCCCCTCGAATGGCCCAGCCATCAACAGCCCACTGTTCGCATCCCAGACCCGGATGGTCGTGTCATCAGAGCCAGAGACAATGCGAGTGCTGTCGGGCGAAAAAGCCACAGAGTTGACCTCATTGGTGTGCCCCTTGAGCGGCCCAACAACAAGGTCCCCACTGCTTGCATCCCAGACACGGACGGTGTTGTCTTTGGAGCCAGATACGAGTCGAGTGCCGTTGGGTGAAAATGCCACAGAGAAGATCAGACCGGTGTGCCCTTTGAACGGCCCAGCAATGAGTTCCCCACTGCGTGCATCCCAGACTCGGATGGTCTTGTCTGCAGAGCTAGACACGATGCGAGTACCATCCAGCGAAAATGCCACGGAGGTGACCCAGCTGGTGTGCCCCTCGAACGGCCCAGCAACGAGATCCCCACTACGTGTGTCCCAGACTCGGATGGTCTTGTCGCTGGAGCCAGAGACAATGTGAGCACCGTCGGGCGAGAATGCCACAGATTTGACTAAGCCGGTGTGCCCCTCGAACCGCCCAGAAACAAGAAGTCCGCTGCTTGCATCCCAGACACGGACACTCTGGTCTTCAGAGCCAGAGACGATGCGAGTGCCGTCGGGCGAGAACGCCACAGACCAGACCCGCTCGGTGTGCCCCTCGAACGGCCCGGCGACGAGATCCCCACTGCGTGCATCCCAGACACGGATGGTGTCGTCATCAGAGCCAGAGACGATGCGAGTGCCGTTGGGCGAGAACACCACAGATCTAACCTCATCGGTGTGCCCCTTGAACGGCCCAGCAACGAGATCTCCGCTGCGTGCGTCCCAGACTCGGATGGTCCAGTCTTTGGAGCTAGAGACGATGCGAGTGCCGTCGGGCGAGAACGCTATGGAGTAGACCCAGCTGGTGTGCCCCTTGAACGGGCCAGCAACGAGATCCCCACTGCTTGCATCCCAGACGCGGATGGTCTCGTCGCGCGAGCCAGAGACAATTCGAGTGCCGTCGGGCGAGAACGCCACAGAGTTGACTAAGCCGGTGTGCCCCTTGAACGGCCCAGCAATGAGGGCTCCGCTACGTGCGTCCCAGACTCGGATAGTCTCATCCCAAGAGCCGGAGACGATGCGTGTGCCGTCGGGCGAGAATGCCACAGATTTGACTCGGTCGGTGTGCCCCTCGAACGGCCCAACAATGAGATCCCCACTGCATGCATCCCAGACACGAATGGTGTTATCATTCGAGCCAGAGATAATGCGAGTGCTGTCGGGTGAGAACGCCACTGAGTTGACCCGGCTGGTGTGCCCCTCGAACGGCCCAGCAACGAGAATACCGCTGTGCGCATCCCAGACGCAGATGCCATTGTCGACGGTGCCGGAGGCGATTCGGGTGCCGTCGGGCGAGAAAGCCACACAGAAGACGTCGCTAGTAGCATCCCATGTTGCTAGACACGACATGTCTCTTCCCTCCATCCCTGACCTCTCCAGCCTTATTATTCCTTTTGTGCGCTCCCAGTACCGCACTCTCACTGGACGTGTCTCGGGCCAAAAGGGGAGTGCCGACATATAGATGTGGGGTGTGCTTCGAGACGCTGGACTCAAGCCGAATGCTGCCACGAATCTACCGGCGTCTAGGAGAAGCTCAAGTGTGTCGTTCGCACCTCCTAGTCTCTGTGGGGCAGTCAGCACTCGTCTCACGATCACTCTAATTGGGCACACACCTCCAACCACGTATGAGCGTGGGTCAACATCCGCGCACCGGCAGCAACGTTTTTCTTCAGGTTTAGTACCTCCATCCAGAACAGCAGCCGGTTCGACAGGAAATCATTTAGAGCAGAGTCGACGTCGTTTAGAGCTTTGGTGGACTCTAGATGAGCTCCCCAGTATTGGCAAGCGTAGAGCAGCTCCGCCGAGACTGCATTCTCGACCTTTTTCGGAAGACCTGGGATGTTCTCGTCGAGGATAAAGGAAGACTCGAGCCCGCAGATGTTGAACTTTAGCAGACGCTTCATGGCGCTGAAACAACGCAAGGCTAAGAGCTTGTTGTGTTCCGCAACATCGCAGCACAGGTCCTTCGAGCGCATCCGGTCTAGCATGAAGTCGGGGAAAGAGGCGTGAAGTGTGGAGATCAGATTGTTGCCCGGAGAGACATGCAGCACCGAGCGAAGATGCTGCAGTGCGCTTGTAACCTCCTGCTCGCTGTCCAGCCCCAGCAGCTGCGCCATCGTGACCGCGCTCATAGGTTCTCTGGAGCATACCGCTGTGTCTAGAACCAGTCGGATGTTCTCCTGCTCCTGCGGATTCAGCTCATTGTCCGCGAATGGTGCAGCGAGCACGGCCGTGTACAGTGCATCAATGCCCTTGTGTTTGTTGGTTCTAGTACTGGACCCAATTGATAACAGGTCCTCAAGGCGCTGGTGAACGTTGACCTGTCGGTTCTGGGGGCGGATATAGCGCACGGCAGTCGCGGCGTAGATGAACAACGTCCCAGCTTGTTCAGCAAGCATCTTCAGCCTTTCCGGAGGCAGCGAGATCTCAGCTAGTTCAGCTTCTAGGTACGTCTTGATATCGGCCTGCACGAACGACGCCTCGATGTCGTGGAGGTGTAGCACAGAGCGGTAGCGTTCGTCCCTGGATTGGAGTGCATCGAATAGTCCGGGCTCTGGACGACAGGTGACGAGGAACTTGATCGGCAGATCTCTAGCGTGAAGAAACAGCACGTTCAGGATATCCTGGACTCCGTCACGCCTGTCGCATTCGTCCAGCGCGTCGATCGTGACAACGATACCCTCCGGCAACGAAGCCATCACTTCCCGTAGCGGATCTCGTATGAGCTTCTCGAACTGCGTCACTGTCCTGCGTGCCCCGATCTCCTTGTCTTCATCCATCTGTCGAATCAGCGCCTCGCGGTACGAAGGCAACAGACGCGCCAGCTGATGCGCGATGGTGGGAATGATCCTCGACACGTCTCGACTATCTGTGTCCGTGCGGGAGCAGAAAAAGCTGGCACCAAGTCGACGCTCTTGTTGCATCTCGGCGCAGAAGCTGTAGGCTAGCGTAGTTTTCCCGGTCCCAGCCATGCCGTTCAGCCAGTACACCTTCGGTCCGTTCGAGTCGCCCGCCCACTCCCGCATCTTCGCAAGGATTGCCGTGCGAGTGCCAAGGGTACACGTACGCCGACCGACGACATCGGCCAAGCTTGAGTCGTACATCGCCTTCAGAGCTGCGTTTAGCTCTTTCAGACTTGCGTCCTGCAGAATAGTATGTGTGAGATGCTAAACCGGCAGCCTTCCTGTCCGGTCAACCTACCACCTGTTGCTTCTCCTGGCCTCTCCAGATTTCGACTAGCGCTTTGTTCTGGGATTGGGTTAGGGCCTCGGTCGACCACACCTCACTTTAGCAGTCTTACCTGCAGCTCGCGGCACAGCGTCTCGACCCGGCGGTAGCAGCCTTGTACATCCTCCACGTCCTGTCCCGCCCGAACATGGCGCCTAACCTCCGAGCGCTGACGTTGTTCCTCGACATGTTTCATTTCCTTCTTGAGCCCACTATGGCG